>CM053743.1:87925549-87982207 GCA_028658305.1 Pachyuromys duprasi | reverse complement strand
TCCACACATGGTCCTTGATTGTAGAAACCGTCTCATACAAGACCCCTGTGCCCTGCTCAGTTTGGTCTTTGTGGAGCTCTTGTTCTCCCCAAGTCTCAACAACCTCCCCCAGATCTATCATTACTCTCGCCCTCTGTCAGAGGCTTGATCTCGAGTCTTAATATCTGCTCTGATACATCGCTACATTGACCCCCCCCCCAGAGGTCGTCTTTGGCATGCTCCTGTTCTGTTGCTTGTTTTCTCCTCCACTCAATGTCCATCCCATTTGTTCATTCAAACAAGCATTGATCATACCAACCTGGGACCTCCTTCTTGTATATCCTCTCTGTGTGCGTAGATTTCAGTTTGAACTTCCTATCCTATAGAAACATATTTTCTTATATATTCTGTTTAGTTATGACACAAGGCCACATGGGGACAAGCTAAACGATTTTTCTCTGCATTTGGGCATATCTTCTAAGAAGTTTTGGGTTCAAGATTCTTGGAAAAGGACAGTGTAAAACATGAATAAGACATGAGTCTGACAGGTAAGGGAATCTGTAAAAGAGGTAATTATTTTATGAGCTCAATGAATGGAAATGATGGTCAGATTCTAGAGGAGGATCCTAGAAATAGCATTCTGGTCATAGGAATTCAAGAAAGTATTTGTTGGGCATTCATCAAAAGGTTAACCTTTGGGGCAATTTACATTTCAAAATCCCTTGGGCTATGCAATTATGCATTTTCTATGCTGTGTATTTTTTAAATATCAGTGGCATTGGAGGAAGTCTTTATAATAAATCTACTTATTTAGTGTAGTTTATTTAATAAGAATGATTATTCCTCTTGACCTTATTGTATAAAAAGTTCAAAGCCTTCACCCTCCAAACCCTGACTAATAGAAAAAGCCTGTCCATGTCCTCTCTATTTCTGGTAGGTTATTTAATCTAAACTCTTTGTTCACCTGTAATTCAGGTTAATGCCTGGAATTATTTTCTAGATTCCTGATTTCTTTACATTTTTCTCAGATGCTCCCATTTTTGTACATTTTTTTCCCTAAGTAAGTTATACTTTTGCCCTTGCAAAAAGGACACTGTCTTCTCATTTCTTCTCATATGGGTTTATGTAAGTTGACATTTGCTGTGCCTCCTCGCTAACTCTTTCTATTTGAAAGTGCTTGCCCAGGGTCTCCTTGGGGACCTGGCTTCCAGACTGAGGCCTGGTGTTGCTTTCAGGGTGAAACTTCCCAACCTCTTCAAAGAAGAGACAGATTTGACCCCAGAGCCCTTATTTATAACAACTAGTCACAAGGTGGCCTTCATACATGACTTACAGAATGTGTCTGGCACCAATCTCAGACTCTATAGACAAGGACAAATGACACATTTCCTAATTAGCAATGAATTCCTGAAGTAGTAGTATTAAATATTAAGAGCTACAAATAGATCCATATAGTGGTTTTTCTAAACCTAAATCATCCTTTAGTCATATTTTTCCCATTTAAAAAAACTACAGTGTTATTTTTTTTGGAGGAATTTAGACATTTCCTTAAAACACTTTGCTTGTTTTTCTTTAACTATTTGAAACACCTGGAGAAGATAAATATGGAATCTCAAAAATGGCAAAGAAAGTCTATTTTAGAGGATAGCAGCTTGGTGAGATTTTTTAACCTTCCAAGTCTGAGTTCAGCATCTCTGTTTGATAATGAAGACAGTATTGAAATGCAGTAACACTAGGAAAAGAACAGTGAGCATACATCATCTTCTCTCTCTCAATAGTGTAGGTGTCTGAATCACCAATAAGTCAGTACTTGAAATATATATTACCTTCAAGTATGCTCAATGATTATTCATTTAATTATATTGAATTTTATAACTCCGTGTTGTATAACAATGAAAGGAGGGAAAACAAAGTCAAAGCCCTCCCAAATATTTCATTTATGTGATACCAGATAATAGGAATTTTAAGTGATTTTTCTGTCTGTTGGAAAAGCTAGTATTGTGGAAAAATAGAGGCATTTTTAATATATATGATGTTTACACATGCAGAGTTGATTATGCTTTTAAACAAAAGTCATATGAATTTTGTCTAAATAGAAGATAATGTTGAAAGATTACTGCAATACCTGAAAAAATAGTCACTACCTCTGTAACTTGAGAAAATCTTGGTCTTAATCATTACTGGAAATTATATAGTTTGGAATGTCTACTACACATTTTTATGGGAGTCCAAGGAAGGCTTTTTCTGAACTGAATCAGTGGATCCATGTATTTGTCACTTTCTGAGTTCATTATCTCATTACAGTACCAATAGCATCTACAACACTTTAAGAATGTCTCTTTGGTTGTGTCTTAGGCCATTTGAACATTAATGTGCTATCCTTTCCTGTTATGTATTTAATTTACATAAGATAATTTATTCAAAACTATAAGTTGGATCTCTCCTTTTAGCCTCTTCTCCTGCTGTCCTAGTCATCCCTTATGATTCTTCATAGTACTGCAACACTGTTTAATCACTGAATATTTATTACTTCTAATTTATGATTGTTTCATTAAATGATACTCTACAGTATGATTACTGAGCCCATTTTCTTCACTATTATACATGGATTTATCATATTTTGAGCATATTATCTTCCCAGAAGCATGTCAATGGAAAGCTGTGCTTTCTCAGGATCCTTGGAAACTGGAGAAAGGAAGTAAGTGACGTCAAGAAGCAGAGATTATTTAGATGATACAGATGATATCACAAAATATATTATAAATATCAGAAAACACAATTTATACCAGGAAAAGCTGACTAAAGTGCTACTATCTGATGGGACACAAAAATTTATCTCTACAAGAAAAACAGAGATAGGCAGACTACCTACCAGGATACCGAGTGTTTTCTACTTCATGTAAGTGATTGAAAATATGAAAGAAATTTTCCCTCTAGATTTATTCATCTAGGTGTATATGGACATAATGTTTTCTGGATCAAATTTTACTTTCTATAAGGACAACATAACCTTATTTAAAGGCTGCATTAAATAGCATTGTGTGGTCCGAGAACAGTATAAATTTTTTTTATAATAAACTGAATACAGTTGTTATTTGCTGCTGTTAGTTTTAGTTGGTTGTTTAGGTGTCATAAGAATTTACCATTGCATGTAAAGAATAAAATGCAAATGACTTGACAAACTCTTTCTTCCTCTCTGACCACCATATACCTCTGTCACTCTAATATGCTTTTCTTTTCCAAAAGGAAGATATACTTGTGTTAAAATATGACTTAGGTACTTCCAGGTTTATTATTCAGAGTGTAAGTTTCAACAATGTAGCTGTTTATGGTACCTTTTCTAGATAAATGATGGCAGCAATATTTGTGACAGTTAGGGGTCTCAACATTTCCATTCTAAACATCTATTTTCAAGGTTTATAACTATGCTTATAAAAATACACTCCCAGCTAAAACTTAGCATGCAAAATCTTAGCCCAGGAGTAATCTTTATTCTCTTATATATTAATCTTGACAAAATGGTGTGACTGTAATTTAAAGAACAGGAGTGTTCACAGTAATAGAAGTTCAGAACATAAGGGTGTGAAGAAAGATCACTGTACAAACAAGTCCTCTTATTTGTAATAGTATGATAGGTTTATCTGAAATTCAGTCAATGTCTCCTTTCTGATTTTCATTCTCTCTATGAAGAAATAAATCTAGTTTTATTGCTTTTATTATTTGTTTCAATAGCCTCATTGTGGAACTTATTTAGCAGTCATGCCATTTTGATCTATGTGTTATGCACAGGTGGCCTACAGGTATGATTCCACTATGCCAGGGCAGCGGAAAGATTTAGGCATGGTGCCGTGATTCTGTGTCAGTTTGCTGCTGCTGTGATTGTTGATGTAATGTGTCTAACCACAGAGACAAATGAGAAGGTGGTCATAAGTTTGTACTTATTGTAATTATGGACAAATTGAAAACTTAAGAATCAAAATAATTATGCCTTATTTTTCCAAATTGCTCCCAAAGATGTTAACTTACATATTTATGTTTTATTCTAAGTATCAGCTTTTTATCTGTTTAATTTTATCAAATATGTACAGTTCTTTCCTAGAAATATATTACTAACAAATAAATTGAGTTGGAAATCAAGTATTTTGTAATAATTTGACTTTTTACCTTGGATTTTCATATTCCAAATAGCCATTGAGTTTTAAAATCTAGATAAATGGTCTTATTTTTTTTTATTCCTCAGATATACATTTAGGCATGTTGATTAAAATAATCCAATTGGAACTTTTATTTTTATTGTGTTTAATATAGTTTTAAACGTTATTTTCTTAGCATATTAATAGTTTACTTTGAATAGTTTTATCTGTAATGACCATCGTTAAAGTCATTGTTTGATGAAAAGGAGGAATCCTTTCCATTACAGATTTGAGGTGAACATTGTCAAAGATTCAGGTTTTATTTATATTTTAATTTTTAACAGTTATTTTGGGAATAATGAAATTTTACACATAGGAAAATGAACAAAAGCACACATTCTTTCTAAATCCACCACTTTGAACACTAAACAAATACCTGTACATCAAAACAGGTACAATGAAACCTGTAGAAAATTTTGTCCTGTAAAATTTGCTTCAGATAGCCATTTGTGATCTGATACCATGAGTGGGCACTGCTGAACTTATTATCCATAAGAATTGGGTAATAAGGTGTTGTTTTTTTTTTTTTTTAGTACTTGCTTTAAAAAAAATCATGGAAAGCATCCTTTCCAAGCCTTCACGACTATATGCCCTTCTGTACCCATTGCTCTCTCCAATGGCACCCTTTTCAGTTTGCCGTCTCTGATCATGGGAATTGGCAGGGTGGGAAGATGAGAAGTGACAGGCTTGGTGGGGCCAGGAAGGCATAAGTGAGGCACAGAGAAGGAGAATGTGTGAGCGCATATGTATCCTTCAGGATTCTCAGTTATTCTTTACCATCTGTCCATAGTGTGAATTCTTTAATAACTACTTCAGAATGTGTAACATTTACTTGGAAATTCACAGATGTATTAAATTACAAATATACATTAAATCAAATATAATCAAATTTACTTTCATATTCAATATATTATATATATGTATATATGTAAATAAATACATGTATGTATACACACATACACTCATTCATTCATCAAACATTCATTGAGTGTCTTGCCTATATCCAGAATTGCAAGGAAGCCAACAAGATTTGTACAAAATGAGCTGGCTTTCAGAGAAGTTGAGGAGAAAGCTTGAGGAACAAATACTTTTAATGTGATCAGTTCAAAGCGATAATTAGACTGTTTCGCTTTGTGATGGAGTTTTAGAAGTGTTGAGCATGAAGGAAGACACTCCTTCTAAAAAGGCTGCAGAATGCCTCAAAGAAGTGTAGAGCTTTGAAAAATGAGTGAGATTTTGTGACAATATTTTAAAAGCAAGCATTGATTAAGTATGGTCAGGTGCATTGATTGGAAGGAACATGAGGTGCAGCTACCAAGGCACCTAAGAACTAACGTTTTGTGGATGTTCTCTTTATATGAAGGTGCCTATGCTCCATCCCGTAGCTGATGGCGGACAACAAAAAGTTTTAGGTAGTGACATCATGTGGTCTGCTTTTTGAAAAGTCTAGTGTCAATGAAGAGGTTGCAAGGGTTAACGACGTGGTGGATAAAGGAGACATGGTAAATGAGAATTTGGTGCAAAACAGTTTGGAGTAAAGGAAGGCTGGAGAAAGAGAAAACAAGAGGATGCTGATTTCGCATGTTTGGCTAGAAGATGAAGATATTCTGTGTCCTCAAATGTGTATTAGTTAACAAGGTGGACAGTGCTGTGACTGTAGTCAGTCAAAGAGTTTTGTATGGCTGTTTAAGTAGATAATACATTATCTTGTAGTGTCTGCAAATAGTCCAGAGGAGAGATTTAAGTACTAGTTAAAAGCTTAAGAGAATGCTTAGAGCTAAAGACACATTCACTTAATGGTCTTTTCACTTATTTTTCGTATGGGAGATAGAACAAAAAACAAGTTATAATCCTTGGGATGAGAAAATGACAAGCATCCAAGTACCATCCAGTGCTCTAACACTCAGCAATAGATCAGTACAGGGTGAAGCTGTAATTGGCCTGACACTTTCAAAATGAGTAACTTCCTTAAAGTGGAAACAACCTAGATGTCTCTCGACTGAAGAATGGATACAGAAATTGTTGTACATTTACACAATGGAATACCACTCAGCAATTAAAAACAAGGAAATCATGAAATCTGCAGACATATGGATGGAACTAGAAATAAATCATCCTTAGAGGTGGACAGACACATATTATTATACCCATATAATATAAGATAAACATATTAAAATCTATACTCCTAAAGAAGCTAAACAACAAGGAGGACCCTAGGGAAGAGGCTGAAACCTCATTCAGAAGGGCAAACAGGATAGATATTGGAAGTAGGAGAAGAGGGAATAGGGCAGGGGCCTTCCACTGAGGGTACTCTGAAAGATTCAGGGTATTGAAGGAGATGCTGAGACTCATAGCCAAACTTCGGTCAGAGTGCAGGGAACCTTATGGAAGAAAGGGGGAGATAGAAGACCTAGAGGGAAGAGGACCTCCACAAGGAGACCAACAGAGCCAAAATAACTCAGTAGGGCCTGCAGAGACCGATACTACAACCAAGGACCATGCATGGAGAGGACCTAGACTCCCTGCTCAGATAAAGCCCATGGGTACCCTGGCAAGGGGATCAGGAACTATCACTGACTTAAACACTGTGGCTAGATCTTTGATCACCTCCCCCTGGGATGTGCAGCCTTGTCAGGCCACAAAGGAAGATGATGTAGCCAGCCCAGATGAGACCTGATCAGTTAGGGTCAGATAAAGGGGGAGGAGGTCCTCTCCTATCAGTGGACTCCTCCTGGAGGTGCATAGGTGGAGGAGAGGGAGTGGGGGTGGGACTGGGAGGAGATGAGGTGGGGCTACAGCTGGGATACAATGTGAATAAATTATAAGAAAGAAAGGAAGAAAAAAAGGAAGGAAAGAAGGAAGAAAGAAAATTTAAAAATTGTAATAAATATTAATAAAATTTAATTACTTTAAAAGAAAAAAGAAAAAAAGAGTAAGTCAGTGAAGCATCAGTCAGGGACCATGCATGAACTGGACCATGGCAAAGACGTAGCAAATGGGCAGCTTATGCTTTATGTGGGTTCTCTGGCAAGGGACGTGCGGACAGCATCAGACATGGCAAGAGGACACACTCAGTCCTGATGCATCCTGATGAGCTGGGGAAGATGGGAAAGGAAGTTCTCCTTTTCTGAGGAAGTGGGTAGAAGGGGGAAGGGAAAGAATGTGGGACTGGGAGAAGAGAAGGGATGGGGCTGCAACAAAGACGTAAAGTGAATAAAAATGCAATAATATTTCTTTTTAAAAATAAGTCAGTAAAGTTGCTCAGAGTCAGATGATGTGAGGACATGGAGGGGTAATGCTGTGTGCGTGGGAAGTGGAGTGAGTTAAGCCTACCTGGAGGATAGAATTTAGTGAAGCAACGTTAAAGGGAAAAGAAAGCTGGACAAAGATCCAGAAAGATAACTAAGTATCGGGAAATACAACTTTGGCCAGTTATACTCCAGAATTAGTAATGTCATAGAAAGAAAAAAGAAAAAAAGTCTACATGGAATAATAGCTAGAAAACAAAATTCTGTTGCGCTTCTATAATTACTGGTTTAAGCCCCTTTTCCCCAGAAACTGTTTTAGATCTTGGATAGTAATGACTGAGCAAGAATGGTCATGTCTTTATGCAGTCACCCATAGGTTCCATCTGTGATGCATCTAAAACACTCCATCCGTCCAGGTCTTCCCACAACTTTCTCCAGCATCTACCTTATGAGTCCACTGACTCATATTTTCTCCTTAACTTTCCAGATCTAGCCCATGTCCCAAATCATGTGACCCTGCTTAGTATGGCTTCTCATGCCTACATCACAATCTTTGATCATGTCCCTTCATACCTGTTCTCCAAGCCTCAAGACCCTCCTATTCTAGATCCAGCCATAACACCCATCCGGATGTACCCCGACACTCCAAGCTTGAACCAGAAAACACATACTGTACATCATCCTAGTCCCCTCTGTCCATCTGACTTCTACACAAACCATTTCTATACCTCTAGGCCCAAACAACCCACATAACCTCTCTCTACTGCACCTGTTCTGTCCATATCAGACTTACAGTAAGAGAAGTCTACATGCTCAGATTTTACTGCAAAAATACAAACAACATGAAAGATCAAGTATCTTCTCTCAGAAACGTAACAGTCTTGTAGAAATGCTTTCCAATGAAAATTACATAGTTGAACCCCAGGATACAAACTTTAAAAGATAAATCATAAAATTCATCAAAGAGCAGACTGAATTTAAAGAGGATACAAAGCTCAGAGAAGTTATGGAGAAAGTGCTTAAGGAGAATAAATGCCTGAATGATGCCTAAGAAAACATATACATAAGATTGATGGAGATAGGTAGACAATTTTAGACTTGAGAATGGAATTTGTTAGCAACATTGAAGAGAATTAAAACTGAAATGAAGATGAAGATTCAAGCACAATAACCCAACTAGAAAAGTAAAATGAATAAAGGAGAAGATAGACTATCAAGATGTGAAAAGATAAAAGTAGAGGATCTAGACTCAATAAACAAGGAATATGAAAATAAAAACACAGGAAGGGTGCTAGGAATGTGGCACATGCATTTAATCCCAACGCTAGGGAGGCAGAGGCAGGAAGATCTCTGTGAGTTCAAAGCCCTTCAGGTCTACAGAGTGAGTCCAGAACAGCCCAGTCTCTAAAACACAGAAAACCTGTCTCAACACACACACACACACACACACACACACACACACACACACACACATGCACGCACGCACACACACTCACACACAGCAAAACAAAACAACAGTAACAAAACCACAGCAAAGCAACATGCAGAAAATTTGGGACACTCTTAAAAAAATCAAACCTTTTAATTATAGGCATTACAAAAAATACAACCAATCAAATGGTAGAGTTGCTGAACCCAGTCCCAATGGACACATCTACAAAACACTTGAGTTCCTAAGGCTCTGGAAACATTAGAGAAAAAAGTATGGAAAGCTTGTAAGAGCCACGGCATGAAGGAATTTGCTGTGAGATTGTGTTCCCTAGAAATGTAAGAAGTCATACCCAAAGTCTCACCATCTGACTGCCCAAATATTTGCTGAACAAGGACAACAGCAAAATAGACAAGAGAGAGATTATTAGGCCTCAGTTACACACACACACATACACACACACACACACACACAAAAAGCTATATGTAACTAATGAATGCTGAGAGTTGGGGACACAGTCTTCCCTAGGGAAGAGTCCACAGATTGGTTATCAAATACCAAGTGGTCAGTCCTGACAACATACATGAGAGGAACAGTATACAGACCAAGAAAACTGTACTTAGGGATATATATGCATGTAGCAGCAATTAATTTTTCATAAAGAAGCCATGGATTTGAAAAAGACTGAAGCAGGGCATATGTGGTACTTCTGAGGGGAAAAAATGAAAGGTGTAAAAAGTATGATTATATTTAGTCTAGAAAACAAAAGGAAAAAGAATATTTTCCTGCGAGGGTCCTACTTGTTGTTTAGCTTCTTTAGGTCTGTAGGTTTTAGTATGTTGATCCTATATTATAGTGAGTATATACCATGAGTGACTTTCTGATTCTGGGTTACTGTACTCAGGATGATCATTTCTAGTTCCATTCACTTCTGTAAATTTAATGATTTCTTCATTTATAATAGCGGAGTAATATTCCATTGTGCAAATTTGCCACAATTTCTGTATCCATTCTTTGGTTCAGGGAAATCTAGGTTGTTTTCAGATTCTGGCTAATTAATAATAGCCATAATAAAGCTGCTATGAACATAACTGAGAAAATATCTTGTTGTGTGGTGGAGCATTTTTCAGGTTTATGCCCAGGAGTGGTATAGCTGGGTCTTGAGGTAGCACTATTTCCAGCATTAAGAGAAAGCACCAGATTGATTTGAAAAGTGGTTGTGCAAGTTTGTACTCCCAACAGCAATGGACGAATGTTCTCCTTTCTCCACATCTCCACATCTCAGAGTTGTTTTGATGTCTAAGGACGTTGAACATTTCTTTAAGTGTTTCTCTGCCATTCAATATTTTTCTGTTGAGAGTTTTCTGTTTAGCTCTGTACCCCATTTTTAAATTGGATTATTTGGTTCATTGGTATTTAATTTCTTGAGTTCTTTACATATTCTGGATATCAGCTCTTGGTCAGATGTAGTGTTGATAAAGATCTTTTCCCAGTCTGTAGGCTGTCTTTTTTTTTTTTTCCTGCAGACAGTGTCCTATGCTTTACAAAAGGGTTTCAGTTTCATGAGGTCCCATTTATTGATTGTTGATCTTATAGCCTGGGCTGTTGGTTTCTCAGGAAGCTGTCTCCTGTGTGTTCAAATCAGATGCTGGGAGACTCAGAGCCAAACTTTGGGCAGAGTGCAGGGAGTCTTATAGAAGAAGGGGGGCACAGAAGGATCTGGAGCTAATAGGAGCTCCACAAGGAGACCAACAAAGCCAAAATATCTAGGCCCCATGAGAGGGCTACAGATACATCAACCAAAGACCATGCATGGAGAGGACCTAGACACCCTGCTCATATGTAACCCATAGGCATCTTGGTCTCCATGTGGGTTCCCTAGTAAGAGGAGCAGGAGCTATCTCTGATATGAACTCTGTTGCCTGCTCTTTGATTACTTCCCCCTGGTGGAGCAACAATGCCAGCCCACACAAGAGGTTCCAGGCAGTCCTGTTGAGACTTGATAGGCCAGAGTCAGATAGTAGGGGAGGAGGACTCCACCTTTCATTAGGCTAGGGAAGAGGGATAGGAAGGGAGGGTGGGACCTGGAGGAGATGAGGGAGGGGGATACAATTGTGATATAAAGTGAATAAATTGAAAAAAATAGGAAAAATAAAATAATAAAAGAGCAATGTTCCCATCCTGTAAGGATTTACAAGATAGGAAATACAGGTGACTTTAGATACAGGTAAATGGAACATCATTGTTAACTCCATCAGTGACTGCTCTCTGTTTCCTACTCCTTCCCAAGCCCTGAAGCCCACAGATATGCTTTTAAAAAAATCTACTCTGTATATTGTATATAAAGTAACAGCAAAAGAAAGGAGGTCTAATTTCTTGTGCTTCATATTTATTTTCAAGGTTTACCTGCATGTGGCATATTAAAGGTCATTACTTTACCTTTAGGATAGATACATGTTACACTACACATTTACAGCACATTTTGTTTATCATTAATCAGTTGATTTCCATATTTTGGCTATTGAGAATTATGTAGCTATAAATGCAATATTGTGTACAAATATTTCTTTGAATACCTATCATTAATTCTTTCCATTTAATGGGGGAAAAACCAGCACACAGGGAATGAACCAATGGAATAGAAGATACTGACACACACACACTCACACACACACACACAGAGTTTTGGAAGAGATAATACATCAAATGAAGTTCCCAGTGTTTATTTGAGAAGGGATTTGGATATAGGGGTAAGAATCACACTGACTGTAGCTATCGTGAGGCCCTCCACTTTTATTAAGTGTTGGATATTTTACTGGAGAAGAGAGCACTAGTGCTTCTAAGTGCATTTCGTACTGTCAACATGAGCCAAATATTGCCAATATTTATTTATACAAATAGCAAAAAGCTAAAAGCATGGATGTAGGGATGACAAGATGTCTCAGTGCGTATAGAAAATTGCACCAAGACTGACAACCTGTGTTTGATCTCTGGGACCCACATGAGAACTGACTACCAGGAATTAAGGAACCATCTGCTCACTTTCACACACACCATGTGACACATTTGCAACACTAGATAAATAAATAAATGTAAAAATGAAGTGGGGTTTTTATGAGTATTTCTAAAAATCTTCATTCACACATTTAAGAGATATACAACAAACACATTGGTCATGGATGAGTAGGGGCATTTGATTTAGATCAGTTTCCTGAAATGTGCTCAGCAGGCTTTGCAATCTATTTTGTTGGGACACCTTTGAGACCCCATCCTTGATAACATGGATGGCTGAAAACAAATTTCATAATTTCTAAGTGGAACAAGGGTAGTGAGTTAATGCACAAATGAAAATTTTGAAGTGGTTGACATCAGAGAAGCTATAAAATTGCTCTGACTTGTTTTAATTTCTATATGAATGTTTTATATAATGGTCTTTTTACTGTTTTTCAAGTGATAAGCAATTATACTTGATGAAAGTGCAATTATCACACAAAGAACCTGAGTATTTGAAAAGCATTCACAATCTTACCATAGAGATGTTCTGCCTTTTTCTACCTTATTAATCTGATAAAAACATTGTAGAACATTCTGACTCCAAAAGTCTTAATTTGAGTGATTACAGATGGGAAATTATTATGTTTTTCTAAATATAAGATTATTTTTATTCTGAGAAGGGGTAATATAATTATACTTCTGTGAATTAAATATTAATTTTACTATGGAACTCCACTTCCAATCTCTGAAGCTTTAATTCCAGAAGGCTCATTTATTCTCTTAGAGAGCAAATGACAAAGTACACCATTCTGCAGTTATAAGCCCAAGCAACTGGGGATCCTGATTAAATGCTTGTAGTCACAAATGGTTTCTTCTGGGTCTTGGACACATAGAGCCACTCTCTGCGTCTAACTTTTCTCTGCTTTTTAAAAATTAAATGAAGAGCCACAGGCAGCTTTTAAAATTGACTTTCATCCCAGGCCTAATGACTTACAGGTGGCACATTTTTTTTCTTTTCTTCCTGCAATGACAACATTTCCCAAAGTCTATCGATGGGTAATGCCACTGAGAACATCATAGAAAAATAACCATTTGAAAAGAAGTAAATAAAACCCTCTTCATTTTTCGTTGTCCATGAGAGGATTTTCCCCTTATATTTGAAATATGGGAATAGTTTCATTTGTTATTTAAGCTGTTTTATATTAGGGGTTCTGTACTTAAGGCTCAGATCATTTAATGTTAGTTGTTGCAAACTGACCAATATTATGGAAATATTTTCTGTGACTCATACAGGGCTGGTTTTACACACTTAGTTTACTTCTTTATTCTTAGAACTTGGCTCAATGAAAAGCAAATACTGAATTCTAGCTTCTCTCACTGGATTTTACAAGGTATGATACAGGTAGCTGTTAAAAATATATAGGGGTGGGGATAGAGGTAAATACAGAAGAAAGAGAACCAAGGATAAAATAACATTAAGGATGTCTGAAGTCATAAGGAATTAATTAATTACTTTAAAAACATAATATATGGAAGTCTGTGTATAAATATACATACATAATGAATGAAATTCTTTCATTTTGCTGATAGTGCTCTGTCAATAAACCAAAGACCATCTATCAAAACCCTCAACACCGGGCATGAAAAGCCTTCTTTTAAGTTGTTGGTCAGAGCTGTTTAAGAGACTTCTGAAACATTATAGGCTCTTGCTGTTGCCCTTGGTTGCCTTCCAAATGTTGCTGAAGACACCATGGACTTCAGATGCAGGGCCTAGAGTCTCTTGAACTGGAATTAACTTAAAAGCCTCCCCTCAGAGGACTAGCTTTCAGGTATCAAAAAGATTCATACAAGTTTCCAAAGGATGTAACCAAACAGCAGTTCTTCCTAGCTATGATGCCTAGGTACCTCAATAATGACCATAATAACACAATACCCTAACTACCCTAATGGTGCACCAATGGTGATCAAATGCTGTCAATAACCAATATATCTCTAATTGGATTTAAGATTCTCTCAACAAGAGGAAAACCATGACTGCTGCTGAAACCTAGCTAAGTAACCAGGGTTGGTGAAGTCCTGTACCTTGGAGAAGAACCTGCGACTTTCACTTTACTAAGCCAGCCTAATACATAAATACATTCTAAATACTTGTTCTTATACCCATAGATAAGTATAGTCCTCACTCATCAGCAAGGAAATTAATCTTTGCAATGGATGAAGACCATTACACAAAACCACAGCCAATCAAAACCCAGAGTTATGGAGTTCAATCCTAATGGATACATGTACAAAACAATTCTTGCATCTAAGGCTCAGCGATCATTACAGAAGTGGAACAAAAAGGTTATAAGAGTCAGAGGATCAGAGAATTTGCTATGAGGTTTTGTCTCCTATAAGTACCAGAAGCTTTCATGGTAGCAAAAAGGAACCATACAAGCTTCCAAAGAAGGGAAGCAACCAATAGTTCTTCCCACCTCTGATACCTATGTCCCTCAACAATGACCAGTTTAGCATGATAATCCACAAAATGTCACGGACATGACTGCCCAAACATAAGCTGTAACTAGTGTAATAACAATAGAAATGCTAATGTGGGAAGGGAAAGAAAGCCCAGGAAGCTTTGACCCTACTCAAACAACTACAAGCAGCTGAGGAATGCTGACAGTGGGAAAATAGCCCACCAGGGAAGAGCACACAAACCGGTTATCCAGTCCCAAATGCTCAGCCCTGAGGACTTTCATACTAGCCACATTATTCTCACCAAGCAGGCTGTATTTATCAGAATGTGTGCATAACAATTAATGACTAATTAATTAATCAATGACTAATTAATTAGTAAAGAGTCCATGAATTTGAAAAAGAGCAAGGAAAGGCATATAGGAGGATTTGAAAGGAGGAAATGGGGGAAAGAAAATGATGCAATTATAACTTATAATCATAAGTGCTATGTAATAATCCATCGTGTGTGTGTGTGTGTGTGTGTGTGTGTGTGTGTGTGTGTGTGTGTGTGTGTGTGTGTGTGAAAGAGAGAAAGATTTCAATTTGGTCACCTAGTAGTGAGGCTGCTATCAGGGCCAATTTTTCCTTTAAAAACTTAACATGAAAAGAAGAGTTAGCCACTTGATAATGCCAACTTACCTCTGAGGGTGGTGGGAAAACAAACAGCCAGACAGATTATCTTGTCAGTATGTTTGATGAGATTTCCATTTTTGCAAAACAATATAGAATAGAGGAAGTGAATGGGATTATGTCATGATATAAATTGTAATACACATGTTCCTTGCAGTTTCCAATATTTGACATTTCTTCTTAGACATTTGTTCTCTCTACCTCCTCATCCTTGAGATTTAAATTATTTTTAAGTGTGTGTGTGTGTGTGTGTGTGTGTGTGCACTTAGATGCCAGTGAGGGTAGAGAAGGGGTCAGGTTCCCTGGAGCAGAAGTGCAGAAGGTGAGTCACAGGATGCAGGATCTGCACTCAGGTCTGCATAGAAGTAGTTTTGCTTTGAGCTTCCGACCATCTCTCCAGCTCTCATCCTTTAGCTGGAGACAACAATTTTTTTCCACACTGACATATTTTAAAGAGATCTTGAAGAACCAAGGAGAAGATTAAAGCATCAAAATGTTTAAGGTAAACAGCTATGAAAGTAGATCTGTCATAATTAGCATTAGTGTTTTGAACTCACAGAAAAGTCTAATATCTGCTTTTTCTAGTGGACCAGGTATTATTTCTAATTTAATATCTGAATTTCATGTGTTTTAAGGAAAAGATGCTACCATTGAGTAATCTTTTACTGAATTTTATTTATTATGCTTCTTCACATCATAAGTCAACAACTCAACAAGATTTAACCCATTCCTGTCACTAGAGGTGTCACTTGGTGGTGAAAGATGTCTAGCTGGTGCATTGCCTCCCTTATTATTTTATATTTAGTTTAAGTATGTATATAATTTAGAAAGCTTCCATATGACTCTTCAAATCATCCTTAGTGTTAGTTTTCCTTCCCGTATTCTCTTTCTTTCTTGTATATTTTATTCTCTTCCCCATTTAATCCTCCAACTCTAGTTACTCTCTGTCTTTCCATATCTGTATATTCTGTTTCAATGGGAGATTCTCCCTCATTCCCCAGTCACTTACTTGAAATCTAACCTCCATGGTTGTGCAAATTGTAGCACATCTATCATAGGCGTAAATGCTAACATTTCCACATAATAAAAAGCAGAGTGTTTGCCTTTTGGGGTCTGTAATACCTGACTCAGAATGATTTCTTTTTCCAACTCCATCCATTTATTTACCTACAAATTTCAAATTTTCACTTTTTTAATAACTGAATAATATTCTACTGTGTAAATAAACTATATTTTCTTTTAGCAGTTCATCACTTGATGGAAATCTAGGGTCTTTACAATTTCTGGATATTATGAACACAAACAAGTATCTCTGTAGGATGGAGAAAGAATATGCTCAAGAATGGTGTACCTGGATCTTGAGGTAGTTGTATTCTCAGCTTCCTGTGGAGCTACCACATTTATTTCCATAGTAGTTGTTCTAATTTGTACTAATTTACTAATTTATTTTCATAGTAGTTGTACTCCCATCCCTTATCCTTATCCTTGCTGGTATGAGCTGTATGTGTTTTATTGATCTTAGCTATTTTGACAGGTTTAAGATAAAATCTCAAAGTAGCTTTGACCTGTATTTCCATGATACATAAGGAAAATAACCATTTATTTAAGTGTTTCACCGCCATTTGTATTTCCTATTTTGGGATTTCTGTTTATATCTGTGCCTCATTTTTAATTGGGTTATTTGTTTTATTGATACCTAGTTCTTTTGATTCTTCATATATTTTAGATATTATTCTTCTAGCTGATGTGTAGTTTATAAAAGTCCTTCCCATTCTGTAGCCTGCCACTTTGTCCAAATAATGGTGTCCTATATTATACAGAAGATCCTCAGTTTCACGAGGATCATTTATTAATTGTTGATCTTAGTGTACATGCTATGGGTCTCCTGTTCAGAAACATTTTTCCTGTGCCAATGAGCTCAAGACCATTCTCCATTTTCTCTTCTATGAGATTCAGGGTATTGGGTCTTATGTTGAGCTCCTAATCCGTTTGGAGTTGGTTTGTGCAGAGTGATAAGTATGCATCCATTTGGATTCTTCTAAGTGGGCCATCTGTTAAAGATGCTTTTTTTCCAATCTATATTTTTGACCTTTTTTGGCCAAAAATTGGATATTTATTGGTGAACTCACATGTTTTAAGGGAGAGAAATATATTGTCCTTTGTTTTTTTACAAACTAGTAAAAACATCTTGCACATTTATTCATAAATTAGTTCTACATGCAAATTACTAAGCACGATCAGAAGCTCACAGCTTCCATCCTTTACACTAGAAAAAATAAATTATTATTATTATTTGATTTTTCAAGACAGGGTTTCTCTGTATAGCCCTGGATGTCCTGGAATTCTCTTTGTACACCAAGCTGTCCTTTTTAACATAACTTCTATTCATAAATATTACTTCACAGGTATAATAAAAAAGATTTGGAAATAACAATCATGAAAATATTGTGAAAATAAAAATATTTATTTCTCACTAATCTTTGTTTTTACTTAGATTGATATATGTTAAGAGCAAAAGAGAGATGAACAAGCAATAGGTATCCATTTTTTTTCCAGAACTGTAGAACCAAATGTCACCTATACCAAGTTGAAAATGGATGATTGATTCTTTAGGAGACATATATTTGCATTTCATTATTAGCTCTAAAAAAGTAGTGCTATAGCCTCATGATATGTGTGTCATATTTTATGAATGAAAAATACCTCTGTTATGATACAGAAGCTATGTTTTTGATCTTCTTTCTGTTTAGGTAAACATTTCCGTGGTGGGAGTTGGTCTGATGGTTCTATTTTAAGCTAAGTACTGGCTCTCAAGATTTGCCTTATCCTTATGGTGTAAACCTGACTAAGACATTATTCCTGACTGGTTAATAAAAAGGCCTGTACCTGAACAGAGTGGAAGGAGGTAGCCATGGCTAAGGTTCTGGAGCTTTAGGGACAGGAGAATCATGGGAACGACAGAGGACAGACAGAAGAGAGGAAACAGGAGAATGCCATGATGTGTTTGCATGGAAGGAATCATGTGGGCGAGGAGAAAGGACTCCAGGAATGGCATGCAGAGAAGCAGCAAGATGAAAATATAAGCAAGTGTTTATAAGGCTATGGATGGAAGGTAGCCCAGATAGGAATGGTTAAGGCTGATGGCATTTGATGGGGGCTGGGAAGTAAATGGAGAGGTTATTGAGACCTGAAATATCTGCACAGCCCAAAGTAAGTAAGGCAATTTAAAAAGGTGTCTGTGATTTATTAATTAAGATAGTGGGTTAGATAATACCACATAACAATTATAGAGCTAATAATAAACAATGTATGGTGCAATATCTATTTATTTCCAACAACATTCCCATATTCATGAGAAGCCCTGTCTGTGCTTGTTCAGTTATAATTAATAAGATAGATCAATTAGTAGGCTTATTTTAATCTAGATATTTTTCTTTATCTCAAGGAAGATAGGAAAAATTCTTTTTTTTTTTGGCCAGAGAATATATACTTTAAAATGGTTCTCTAATGTTGACCCATCATGCAATTTTTTAATGAATTCTAATCTGACCTAAGGAATTTATACTGTATAACTAAAGTTTAGAATTTGAAAATCAACTTGTCACTTGGGGATTTGATCTGAAAAAAAATTGTTAGAGACTTAGCAAGAAAAATCCCTGAAATTTTTGTAAGATACAGATCTTGACCACTTTTGTTGAATGTTTGGAAAGCCTAGTGTAAATCAAGTTTCAAACTAATCGGAAGTTTCTTAGAATGAAATGAAAAAAAAAAAACCCAAATATAATTTAAATATTCTGCCTTACTAAGAAAAGAGAGCCTTAGGTTTAATTTAAACTCCAATATGGAGGGTGAACCGCAGACAAATCTATATCTGTGAAAGTATTACTCCTAGGTACCTGTCTACGTGGAGAGTGATCTGTTTTACCAGAGCTTATTTGTGTGTGTGTTCTCAACAGTTTAGAGGGATATAGTAAAATAGAGTACTGTTACATATTTATTTTCTTATTACTGTTTTATTTTTTGGTTTGTAGAGAGCGCATCATTTTAACAGTAGGACAATTTAAAAGATTATCGCACAAGACTGTATATATTGAACAGCATCATCTAGCATCTGTGTAATCTCCAATTTCTGTCTACTCTGAGCTCAATTTTGAAGTCTGTACAAACCTTACTTGATTTAAATCAAAGATACATGTTGGGTTGCTGTAGTTTGCAAAGGTGATGTTAAACTCCAAGACCCATGGATACGTATAATAGAAAAATCAACCTTTCCTCTGTTTCCTCAGTGGCCTCCAGGAGAGCTAACTATATGGTGAGCAGCCCATTGTTTTTTTGCATGGATGTTAGATCTTATTTCCTGTCAGATATTACAATAGTTCTAAGAAGAATTAGTTTCACCACTCAGTAAATGGATGCTTCACTACTCTGCGTTATTGTTTACATTAAGCTTTGTAAGCACTTAAGCCACAACAGATAATTGTCAAAATGATGAAGCGGTAAAAGCCTACACTGCCAGCAGTTACAGTAGGAATGGGTTAGAACTGATAGCAAGGCTTATCTTATGCTCAGTTTGTTAGTGGGCCAGGGAAAGCAATCGTTTATGAAAGCATATCATAAACACCAAAAAAGAAAAAAAATCCCAGCAAGAATTATTTCAGGACCCAAGTACCCTATAAGCTCTGCTTATCTTTGCTTTCATAGCTGTCTTAACCTGTGGTGTTTGTTTCTCATCTGTCTCACTCTATGTGATTTATTTTGCTTAAGTCATTCCTGATGTAAATGCTGTTTGAAAAGTGTCTAGAAAAGACACTTGATTGTTAGATGTTCACAAGAGAAAATATTGTTGCTTGTAGGGATTCTGTTAATTTAAAAATGCACATAGGTAAAGGCAACCATGATAATTTATACTCTAAAATAATAGTTTTATTACACAAACACCAATTTTATTCTCTTTTCTAAGAATTTGAGTTTTATCAGCTCTCTATCTGGCAGTGGGTGTTGTGAATGAGAACTATCTACATTCCTACTTTTAGCCTCAGAGCGTCTGGCGTGGTCTCTGTTTTCTTTAACTAGGACATCAGTGAAAACTATGTTCTGTCTATGGTGATGTATCTGAGTACAAACAGATCCCTGTTAGCCATTATGTACCTATTAGCTGTGATTACCTTCTGATACTTCTTCAGCACTTGGTTTCTTTCACTTTGACAGATCTAGTACTTTGTTTAACCTTTAAGCCAGTAGGGCAATAACACAGCTGACAGAAGGAGAGAAATAATTAAGGAAAACTTAGCCAGGACATTTAAAAACCTCTAACAAGGCAGATATTTCTGTTCAATTTAAAAACTTGTCAAGGCATGCATACAATTCCCTATAATTGCTATAGCAAATGTTTCATTCTTTTTTTCTAGATTCAAATTGATCTTAGCAATGTAGCTTAATCAAATTACTAAGTATCTTTCTTTAAAAATATCTATAATTTACTCTCAGCAAGTAAATTTTAATATTGTGATACTTCTAAGAAAAGTGATATCCAAGAATATTTGCTACTTTCTGAAGGAATTATAAAAGAAATACATTTTGAAAGGATTGTCTAGAAATCTGCCAGCAGTCTGAGTTTTACATTTTCTGTATTGACTGATACATATTTTTTAAAAAAAAACCACAAATCATAAAAAATTACTATGTCCATATAGCTACCACCTCTAAGTATTGAAACACAGCCAGTGATAATTTCAAGGAAACAAGACATCTAAAATTTTATTGGCTTTTATTGAGAAGCACTTCTGTGAGCAAATTTAGACAACAACTGTCCAGCCAAGCTTCAGCACAGGCTTTTCTTAGTCTTTCCAAACTAACCCTGACTGAGCCTGAGCCTGCTGCCATGCTTACTTCAGGCTTCATGTGTGTTAGCTCCTTTTGTGCAAGGGCATTTCATTCTCTCTGTGGCCTCCTTCCACTATTCCATATTCACCAAGAGCAGTTGAAAACGTGCTTCATTGTTGCATGAAGATATTTAATTAAAGTCGGAAGAACTTCTAATTGAGAAATTGCAAATACTCTCTCCAGATCATTAATAATTTGGCAGTTTATAGGACGTTAAAATATAATGTGTTCATTATTTTTCATAAATCTATTAAGAACATTACATAATTCCTCTTGCTTAATGATTCTCTTCTTGCCTTCACTCTCCCTACCCTCTCGCTCTTTGCTAGGATTATATCAATGAGTTTAGGTGTTTCATCCTTGTCAGGTATAAGACACTGACATAAGAAACATTACAATTGTCTTCTACTCCTTATATTGACAGCAAGTCTAATTTAGCATTGTTCTATCATCATTTATCCTGAGCCTTAGGTTTTTTGTTACCAACTTTAAGGTAATTAATTATAATCCTTTTTGTACTTCATAGATGCACCAATATTTCTTAAGACACAAGGTTATTTCCAATAGATGAAAAAAGTTCAAATAATATCAAAATGATAATATTCTCCCTGTGTAGATATACAGTATTACTTTTTATAGTAAGGCTTCAACCAAAACAACTGAGGGTGAACAGATTGGTGGCCTGGTAGTTGTTTGTTCCTGTGAGGAAAGTGTGAGAGAGACAGCACATACAGAAGAGTCTTAGGGAAAAGGATCAGTGGGCTTGCCTATGATTTTACTTTTAGAGGAATTAAGAGAGAAAAGGCTGATGTATTTGGCACAAGATATTAAAATAAACAGAAAAAGAAACAATCCAACACACAGAAATGTTGTAAGTCTAGGAAATAAAAACCCATGAAATTCATTTTAACGAGGGGACAGGTATTGATATTTTGATTTAGGTGCTAGTCATTAAGACTACTTGGATGTAAGTGCTTTATAAAGAGAAGCAAGTATGAACATAGATGTGTTCATAGAAGTATGAACACTCTTCTCAGCTTCTTTAGGGCTACCTGAGGAAATCTAGCACTAAGGCGAGGCTCAGTGTTAGATTCTTCACATAGAAAGGATCTCTTTATTCCTCTTAATTTTTAATTTTTTTCAATTGAAATATAATTATGACAATTCTCCCTTCTCAAGTTCAAAGCCTCTTTTGCTTTGATTATTACTGTTGATACACACACAAACAAGTATAGGAATACAATTTGCTGAGTATCTTTAGTGTTGCTGGTATGTACAAGATTCCAGGGGTGACCAACTGGTATTTTATAACCAGTAAGGGCCCTCATCCCTATGGAAGACTGATTCTCTCTCTCTTTCTCTCTCAGCAGTTTTTAGTTACTTGATGTTTTTTATACAGGCTTGGGGCACCATGAACTTTCTCCTTTCCAAGTTAGCATATCTATTAGTTTGTCATTGTTTGGATCTTATTTAGGAAGCCATATCATTTGAGGTATCAAGGGTGAAGCATTCGTAGTATTTCTAGGAGATATGCTACATAACAGTCTTTCAAGTGCTCTGACGCTTACAAACTTTCTTCTCTATCTTTCATGATGTTTCCTGATCATCAGGTGCCTGAATTGTCTTGTACATGGATGTCTTGGCTGGACACCCCACCATAATGGTTCTCTCTGTTTTGACAAGTTGTGGTTTTCTGTAGTGATCTCCATTTGCTGCAAAAATTATCATCTTAGACATGGAGTAAGAACTCTGTTTATGGTAGGTATAAGGACAAACATCTAGAATGCATTTAAGAATTATGGTGGCCTAGTAAAGAGTGGTAGTAAATTCTGCTAGGTTTCACTAGCTCCAGGTAGTTACATTGACTGGAAACATAAGAAAAAGTCAACAAAACTACAGAAATGCATATTGCAGAAAACTTTCCAGTGAATTCAGTTATAATTTGTACTTAATTTTCAAAGTACTTATGCCTAGTCAACTATCTGTACAAACTTACTTTTGAAAAATTTACCATTACAATGAAGTACTGTGGTATATATACATAACACACCCTCATTTATTTACAAGAGGAATTGTGCCCAATCTATAGTCCCAGAATAGTGTAACATTAAAAACATTTGCTTATTTGTATGAAGTTACAATCAACTTCAATGGTAGTACACCCACAATTATTGAATATAGGTACACTAATTTTTCAAGAAGAGATTTCATAGATGTTGTTTTGAGTCAGTAACTCCATGATGTACATTGCAGATGTCCAGCACTGGCAGAGCAAACACGTGTCCTTTGTAGAAATAATTTAAACACAGATGTTGTGCTGAGAATTCATGTGATACAAGAATTCAATTGCATGACCAGGAGACATATTTCATAACCATTTCTATGTTTATCTACAGATTATTCAAACAGATCTTTTTCTCTGATAAAAGGTATGAGTATAAAAGCTAATCAGATAATGTATCATTAAATTAGGCTTAAGCATAAATCTCTAGATATCTGTTATACTAGTGGGACACACTGTAGAGTAAGTATTTCAGAAATTGTTGTCCAAAGATAGCCGGCTGAGAGAATCTAAAGACACAGGTTGCTCATGATATAATCAGTAAATTGAGGCTACAAAATTCTAAGGATTACTTCATTTATGTGTTATTTAAGCAGTTTATACTGTTTACTTGTTAAATAATACTGAGCTTCAAGGCTTTATGTAACACCTAAGTTCAGGTGTTTCTTTACTCCAAATGAAAGAAGAAATCATTTATTTTAATAGAACATTGGATATCAAACATCATTTTACTGTTTATTGCTTCTTAACAAAAACTTCTAAGTGAGTGGCTTAAAGAAAACCTCACACATGAGCTGAAGAAACCAAAATAAAGATTTCTGAGTCTAAGCCTAAGGGCCTGTGTTCACTTCCTAGGATCCTCGGCACAGAAGAAAACTCACTCTTACAAGTTTCCCTCTCCTCTCTGCTCACCGGTCATCATGCGCATACATACCACAATAAATAACAAATCTAAATATTTTTAAAACCAATATGTTTATCTACCTTTAGCCACTGTCAAAAGTATAGACAAAAAAACCCATAGGAGCAGCTGCTTCTGGAGCTGCCTTTTGTGTGATTTTTTTTTTTGGAAGATAAAGGAATAAATCTTTATTTACTCCAAATAACAGAGTACCAGACTAATGAAGTGTTCTCATCCCCGTCTGTTGGTGAGCCAATGATCTTGCAGAGATTATGCAGATAAGCACTCGTTATTTAAAAGCAACTGCACCACCAAGAAGCCATCTCAACATGGGTGACACCTTACAAAAGTGGCTTCACTAACGTCCTCTGTACAACTTGTGAGCAGTTGGACCCCTGTCTTGTCCAACATTTGTTTAATGCTTATGTAATTTGAGGAGGGGACTTGTAAAGCTTGTGAGCTTCCGGACTGTTATGAAACTACTTCCTCCATTCAAAATAAAATATTCAATTTGAAGGTAATAGCTACATCACAGTTCAGAAGAAAATTCATTTCTATTTCTGCTCACCACTAGAGAATGGCTGTTAGCATTCCTTGGCTCATAACATCATTTCTCTGATCTCTGATTCAACAGTAACTTAACTTTCTCCTCTTTCTAACCTCCCACCTTCTTATGAGAGGAACACTTGTGACTATATGCGTTAAACCTAATCATTTATGACAATCTCTTTTCAAGATACATTCCAAACTTAAACTCAATTGAAAAAAGCCTTTCCCACTTTGTGAGACATATTCACAGCTTCCAGAGATGGGATATGGACATCTTTGTTATTGTTCAACTTATTTTCTAGATTAAGAAGCACTTGATTTTTAAAAATCAGCAAGTCATCATTCCTGCTTTCATAAGATTTTCCCTCATAAATATTGGTTCTGTTTTGAACCTCTGAATTCCAAGTAATATTGATCTTGTAACTTTGTACTGTAGAGTAATGTTATCCTCAAGTTGGTATCATCAGTGAATGAAGACAGCAGTCCTGGGCCCTGAAACTGAGCCTGATCTTTAAGGGGCTTTGAGAAGAGCTGGAGCTTTGTTCTCAAAACAAAAATTATGCTTTTCTCACGAAAGTTATGCTGAAGTTGAGGTCAAGAAATTTGAAAGCATTTAAAAGATATTGTTGGAAGGAAAAAAGAAGATCCTAATGTTATCACCTGTTTTTGTTTTTTTAATAAAAGACTCTGTTTTTTTCTCTGTTGCTAAACACAGATTTCTGCACCTGCTGCTTGTGAAAGTTGTTTTTCTCTTAGATGTAATGTCACAACTGTGTTTTTATGTCTATTTATTTTCTGTAATTTGTGGAAGGGAGTGCTGTCTTTTCCTTCTAAGTGCATGGCTGATTGACTGACCTTTCCCTGAGTGGCCCTAGTGTGTTAGCTGTATTTTCTGTAAGGAGATGCTTTCTAGCTCCAGTTTCTGCCTTTGAAGGAGATGGTAGGTTCAAGAGGTCAGCATAGACAAGGTCTAAGGTCAACTGTTGAAGCAATCTTGGCACCTCATGACTGTAGACTATTATTTATTATTTTTTAAAGAAGTTGTGACCGGGTGAAACGTCATAAGGAAACTCAGGAATTTATGAACCATTAAATAGGAACTTTTGCCCTCTTAGAAGCTTTTGGCTGGAAGATTATAGTCGCCCTCTCTCATGGAGCTGGAGAACAGACGACTGAGCACACACTGCTGTGCCTCCTGGCCCTGCAGTTCTGCTGGCCCTTTCTTCCATTGGCTGATACAACTTCTCTACTGCACTGTGGAGTATGTGAGTTGTGCACCACACTGAATAGGAGAGGTCAGCTCTCAACCTGCTGCCCATCCTATAACTAGGTTGGAAATGTTGGCATGGGCCGAGAAGCAGGGAGCTTGTTTCTGGGCTGGTTTTACACTGACTGCCAACACTTTTTACCAGCAGTAAAATGAAAACAAGTATGGTCTGTGCATTTCTACTTAGGAAAATTCAGTCACTTTTGGAGAGGGATCTGTGATTGGTGTCAGAAACCCTGAGAAGAAGGGCTAAAAATTGTTACACCTAAAAATTCACTTTCATGATTTAAAATTGGAAAATACATAATGTATATTTTCCGCATGTTAAGTGTTTTGTTGATCCTTCTTCTTTTCTCTCTTCCCACTTTCCCCCCTTTTCACCTCTTCTTTCCTGTACCTTAATCTCTGTCCTTACATGTTCTCCCTCCTTTTCTCTGTCACCCTCACCATGGAAGCAAAGCAGACAATTTGGGCTATTGAACTCTTCTTCATATTAAATTTATTTTGATTGTGGCCATTCTCATGAGTCTTTAGGAATTATGGAGGAAAATCATTCTATATGGCAGTTATTATGGCGTATTCATTCACCTCACTCCCATTGCAAATATTGACTATCTACCACGAAGTATACTTTGTGAAATAAAGAGAGAAAAATTATATTCTCAGGAAGAGGACAGTTTTGCAGGAGGAAGCATACAGTAACTAGTACAAACACATGTTCTATTGTAAGATAATGCTTGGGTTGAGGGATCACATCCTTTCAGGATGGGAAAAACAGGGCAAATGCTAGAGTCATAGAGCTTACTAAATATATCCTTTTACTATTAGAGCTCATTGAATGCATTATTCTTATGATGCTTGAAATGCTTCCATGGTGGCAAGTTTCTATGATGAAAGATAGATTTGAACTGGTTATGGATATAGTGGAAAGAATCCTGTATTAATTTCAGGAGACTTACAACTTAGCATTAGGGCTCTGCTTCCAAGTACCATGATATTTGGGAAATGGCCTTTTCGGACTCTTTTCTTTAATTTTTTTAATTTGTAAAATGAAAGCATTGGTCTACTCTATTTCTTGGACTCTCTAGGAAAAAAAACAGGTAAGTGAGTTTGAAATAAGAACAAATTGAAGAATGGAAAAAGTAAACTCAGACAAACTGGCAATAGAAAATTTAGACTAAGGGAAAGAAAGATCTCACAGAGAGAAAAGAGAAGACAAATACAAAATCAGCTAGGAAGTATTCTGTTATTATGTAATTACAATAACATATTTGGGCAAATGCCTTTTCTTCATTTATATTTCCAGAAAGCTATTTCTGTCTAATTGTTAAAAAAACATTCTATTCAACTTTATTTTATGACAGGGTTTTTTTTATTGATTTATTGTGAAATTTGGGCCTTTACATGGGACTGTGATGGCTTTCCAGTCTCAGATAAAAATATGGTGTTAATTTTTTATGATTTATACATAAAGGTTAAATAAGCTTTGTTGAACTTTGCTAAATTACACACCTTGGATAACACATTTTAATAGGAATTGAGGATTCAAACAATTAGGAGTACATTTTTATAATCCTTTTTCTTTCTATGTCTTAATTAATTTTGACAGCATCTTAGCGTATATCTATTTTCAAAGAGATTAGCATTCAGCTTTGGCTTATCTAAGCTTACACATTTCATTTTATAGGTTTTTCCTGACCGAGTCTTCTCCCTCTTGCTTGGCATCTTCATTCCTCCTGGCCATTTCCCCATTTATTAGCGCTGACCTCCAGAGAGAAGATGAGGAGAAGAAATAAAATATAAATCACTTCATTTCTATAAACTGTTGCAAAATCTGGCAAAGGGTAGAGGTTGGAAGCAAAGGCCAAGTAAAGTTTAAGTTTCAGACTAGAAAAGATAAGGTTTTTCCTTACTCTGTGCATTAAAATTGGATCCACATAGCAATGAGGATATCTTAAAATATTTATGAGCTTTCATGACAATTCTGGGTAGATTAAGAATGATATAAAGTACAGAAGGTGAAGGAGTTATCCTTGGAATGGAGTAGAGCACCACTCTTAAAACAAATAAAATAAAAACAAAGTAAGACTCTAAGGGTAAAGACACATATTTAGAGCGTTGAGTGGAAGGCATTAAAGCACGGATTCTATGGGCTCAGTTTCCCTTCAAAAGGAAGAGAAATAACCATCACATCTAAGGGGGCTGGAATGAGGGGTGAAGGAATGGGAGGGCTTGGATAAACTGGTGTGAAGACTGCCGAGGTACAGAGATTTTTGGAAAGTGTTGGTACATTAGGTGTTTCTAAACTTGTAAGAAAACAACACCAGTGGAGGATTGTCCTGGAATTCCTTCAGGAGCTTAGGAACAGGGGAAGAAGCGGACATATGGAAGGATGAAGGCTTGGCCAAGAGTTAAGAATATTGCAGCAAATGTCCTTGTTGTGTACTTGAGCATCTTTTGGATATATGCCTAGGAGTGGTATAGTTGGGTCTTGAGGAATCACTATTCCTACTTGTCTGAGAAAGCGCCACACTGATTTCCAGAGTGGTTGTTGAAGTTCACATTCCCACCAGCAGTGGAGGAGGGTTCCCCTTTCTTCACTTCCTCTCCAGCATGTGTTGTCATTCGAGTTTTTGATCTTAGCCATTTTGATGGGTGTAAGGTGAAATCTCAGGGTTGTTTTGATTTGCATTTCCCTGATGATTAAGGACTTTGAGCTTTTCATTTTTATTTTTTAAATTTTTATTTATATTTTTATAAATTACAGTTTATTCACTTTTTATTCCTGCTATATCCCCCTCCCTCACTCCCTCCCCATTTCACCCTCCCTCCCTCCCCAATTCACCCTCCCTCCCTCATCTCCTCCCATGCTCCTACAAAAGTCCACTGATAGAGGAGGTCCTACTCCCCTTCCATCTGACCCTAGCCTATCAGGTCTCATCAGGACGGGCTGCATTGTCTTCCTCTGTGTCCTGGTAAGGCTGCTCACCCCTCAGGGGCAGGTGATCAAAGAGCCAGCCACTGAGTTTATGTCAGACACAGTTCCTGTTTCCATTACTAGGGAACACACTTGGAGACTGAGCTGCCAAGGGCTATATCTGTGCAGGGATTCTAGGTTATCTCCATGCATAGTCATTAGCTGGAGTATCAGTCTCAGAAAAGACCCCTGGGCCCAGAATTTTTTGATCTGTTGTTTTCCTTATGGAGCTCCTGTCCTCTCCAGGCCTTTCTGTCTCCTCCTTCTTTAATATGATTCCTTGCAGTCTTCCCACACTTTGGCTAGGAGTCTCAGCATCTCCTTCGATATCTTGCTGGGGAAAGTCTTTCAATGGCACCACTTGTTAAAGATGCTGGTATTTTTTCCTCTCTGTATTTCTGGCTTCTTTATCAAATATCAGGTGTTTATAATGTTTGTTTTTCTGGATTGGGGTTGCCTCATTCAAGATGATATTTTTTAGTTCCATCCAATTGCCTGCTAATTTCTTGTCATTGTTTTTAATACTGAATAATATTCCATTGTGTAAATATAGCACATTTTCTTTATCCATTTTTACTTGAGGGGCATCTAGATTATTTCCAGTTTCTAGCTATTATGAATAAAGCTGTTTTGGACATAGTTGAACATAGTTGGACATAGTTGTAGTGTGATGGAACATCTTTTGGGTATATGCTCAGAATTGGTATAGCTGGGTCTTGAGGTAGAACTATTCTGGAGTTTTATGGAAACTGTCACATTGACTTCCAAAGTGGTTGTACAAGTTTGCACTCCCACTAGCAATGGAGGAGTGCTCCCCTGGTTTGCAAGTATTTTATTGAGTATTTTCCCATCTATATTTGTAAAGAAACATAAGGGCCTGTAATTCTCTTCCTTGTTGAGTTTTTATATGGTTTTCATATCAGGGTAAATGTGCCCTCATAAAATAAACTGGACAATGTTCCTTCTGCTCCTACCTTTTGGGATAATTTGAGGAGTATTGGTGTTAAGTCTGGTGAAATTCTGTTCTAAAACCTTTTGGCATGTTTTTTTGTTTGTTTGTTTGTTTGTTTGTTTGTTTGTTTAGTAGACTTTCATGACTTCCTATTTTACTAGAGCTCATCGGTCTGTTTAAATTGTTTATCTGATCTTGATTTAACTTTGATAAATGGTATTATAGAGAAAATTATCAATTTCTTTTAGATGTTTGAATTTGATGGAATATACGTTTTTTAAAAATGGCTTTAGGCTTCTCTGGAGTTCGTTAGTGTTTATTATGTCCTCCTTTTCTGTTTTGATTTTGTATATTGCCTATGTGCTTTAGTTAATTTCACTAAGGGTTTGTCTATCTTGTTGATTTTCTCATAGAACAAACTGTCTGTTTCATTGATTCTTAGTATTGTTCCCTTTGTTTCTATTTTATTGATTTTGGCAATGTGTTGATTATTTCTTTCTGTGTATTCCTCTTGAGTGTTAATACTTCTTTTTGTTTGAGAGTTTTTGGTGTGCTGTTAAATTGCTAGTTGGAGATTTGTCCAATTTCTTATTATTAATTTTTATTATTTTTACAATTTGTACACTTTGTATCCTAGTTGTAACCCCCTCCCTCATCTATTCCCACTTCCACCCTTCCTCTCCTACACCTCTCCCCTAGTCCACTGATAGGGGACCCCTATTGTCTGACCCTGGCCTGTCAGGTCCCATTAGGACTACCTGGATCCTCTTCCTCTTGGTCTTGCTAGGTCACCCCACCAGGGAGAAGTAATCAAGGGACAGGCAATTGAGTCCATGCCAGAGACGGTCTCTTCTCCCCTTACCAGGGAATCCACATGGAGACTAAACTATTTATGGGCTACATCTGAGCAGGGGGTCTATGTTCTCTCTATGCATGGTGTTTAGTTGATATTTCAGTCTCTATAGTTCCCCTTAGGTACAGCTTATCTATCTATCGATCGATCAATCGATCTACCTACCTACCTACCTACCTACCTACCTATCTATCTATCTATCTATCTATCTATCTATCTATCTATCTATCTATCTATCTATCTATCTATCTATCATTTCTTGGCTCTCTTGGTCTCCTTGTGGGGCTCCTGTTCCCCCCCTTCCCAGGTCCTTCTATTTCCCCTTTCTTTCATAAGACTCCCTGTGTTCTGTCCAATGTTTGGCTGTGAGTCCCTGCATCTGCTTCCATCCCTGGGTAGAGTCTTTAGAGGAGATCTGTGGTAGGCTCCAGTCCTGTTTCCTCTTTTCTACCGCTTCTGGTGTCTATCCTGCTTTCCCTTCTGAGTGAGGATTGATCATCTTACCCAGGGTTCTCCTTCTTGTTTAGCTTCTTTAGGACTACACATTGAGAATGTTTATCTTGTATTATATGGGTAACATCCACATATCGTGAGTATATACCATGTGTGTCTTTCTTTTAATGAGTTACTTCACTCAGGATGATCTTTTCTAGTTCCATCAATTTACCTGTTATTTACATGATTTCCTTGTTTTTAATTGCTGAGTAGTATTTCATTGTGTACATGTATCACAATTTTTGTATCCATTCCTCCATTGAGGAACATCTAGGTTGTTTCCAAATTCTGGCTATTATGAATAAAGCTGCTATGAACATAGTTGAGCAATGTTCTTGTGTGGTTGAGCATCTTTCAGATATTTGCCCAGCAGTGGTATAATTGTGTCTTGAGGTAGCACTATTCCCAGTTTTCTGAGAAAGCTTCAGATTGATTTCGAAAGTGATTGTACAAGTTTACATTCCCACCAGCAATGGAGGAGTGTACCCCTTTCTCTATATCCATGCCGGCATAAGTTTTCACTTGAGTTTTTGATCTTGGTAATTCTTATGGGTGTAAGGTAGAGTCTCAAAATCGTTTTGATTTGCATTTCCCCGATGACTAATGACACTGAGCATTCTTTTAAGTGTTTCTTTGCCATTCCATATTCCCCTGTTTAGCTCTGTACCCCATTTTAATTGGATTATTTTGTTTATTGGTGTTTAACTTCTTGAGTTCTTTATATATTCTAGATATTAGCCCTCTATCAGATATAGAGTTGGTGAAGATCTTTTCCCAGTCTGTAGGCTGTCCTTTTGTTCTCTTCACCATGTCCTTTGCTTTACAGAAGGTTTTCAGTTTCATGAGGTCTCATTTATTGAGTGTCTTAGAGCCTTTGTTGTTGGTATTCTGTTCAGGAAGTTGTCTCCTGTACTAATAAGACCAATACTCTTCCCCATTTTTCTTCGAACAGATTTAATGCATTTGGTTTTATTGTTGATGTCTTTGATCCACTTGAACTGAAGTTTAGTTTTGTAGAGTGATAAGTATGTATCTATTTGCATTTTTCTACATGTAGACTTTCAGTTAGTTCAGCATGATTTGTTGAAGATGCTATCTTTTTCCATTGTATAATTTTGGCTCCTTTGTTAAAAATCAAGTATTATTAAGTATGAGGTTTTATTTCTGGGTCTTTGATTCAATTCCATTGATCCACCAATCTGTTTCTATGCTAGTTTCTATGCTGTTTTTATTACTTTTGCTCTATAATATGGCTCGAGATCTGGGATGGAGATATCGCCAGAAGATTTTTTTTATCAAATAGGATTGCTTTAGCTATTGTAGGCTTTTTGTTTTTCTGTACAAAGTTGATAATTGTTTTTTCAAGGTCTGTAAAGAATTGTGTTGGTGTTATGATGGGAATTACATTGAATTTGTCGATTGCTTTTGTTAGGATGGCTATTTTTACGATCCATGAGCATGGAGGATCCTTCCATCTTCTTATGTCTTCTTCAATTTCTTTCTTCAGAGACTGGAATTTTTTCATACAAATCTTTTAATTGCTTAATTATGGTTACACCAAAATACTTTATGTTTTTTTTTTTGTGTGTGTCTATTGTACAGGATGTTGTTTCTCTAATTTCTTTCTTAGCCCTTTTATTTTTTTGTATACAAGAAGACTACTAATTGTTTTTTTAAATTAATTTTGTGTCCAGCCACTTTGCTGAAGGTTTATCAGCTGTAGGAGTTCTTTGTTTCTTCCTTGGATTTTCAAAGAATGTGACTGCTGTGTTTTACTAGCTGTTGAGCTGTGTTTTTACAGGTGTTGGATGCATGGTTACTAGAATGAGTTGGGAGAAGGAAAATTGGAGGAGGTCTTTATGATCCATTGGTGTTGAGTTCGAGAGAAAAGGGAGACCACACAGTTTTCCAGATACGGACCTGGGGATGGGACTGGGAGAATTGGATCTCAGAGCAGTAGGAGAGATATGTGTCTCTCTTCAGCCTACTTGTTGCTCTGGGGAAAACAGCCTTTGGGTTATCAGGAGGTGTCTTTGAAGTTAGGGTCTTGGACAAAGTGATGAGGTGGGGGAGGAAAGTTAGGAGGAGATAATTTGTGGGATCATCAGGGAATGTGGGCAGGGGTGAGGGAAGTCTGCAGCTGGTGTTCTGCTGCAGCACTATGGGAAAGACTGTGAATTGGGGAAGGTTTTTGAGCATTCAACCTGCTACTCTGGCAGGCATGGCCTGTGGTTTAGCAGGGGTGGCTATGGAGATGGCCCCTGGGAGAGAGTGAAGAATGAGGGGATGAAGACTAAAGGGGTTGGAGGTTACCTGGGGATGGTTTGTGGAATCTACAGGAGATGTAGACAGCAGAGAGACAAAGCTGCAGCTGGTGTTCTATTACAGCAGTAAGGATGAGACAAGGAAACAGAGGGAAAAGGTCTGAAGGCAGCTTAGTTTTTTTTTTTCTTTTGGTGTGGGGGGGGTGGCAGCTATTGTGTTATGAGATTTAAAACAAACAAACAAACAAAACCAAAAAACCCTCTGCAATACCATTGAGTTATTTTGAATTGGCCTACTGGTGAATGTGGTTTGTACACCCAGAGAGATTCTTTTGGAGAAAACTAAGTTTTCCTTTGAGCATGGTTATCTATTTGAAATAGCTTCCAGGTTAGGGATTGGAGATCATGTCCACTTCCTCCACACAGTGCTGGGGCCCCATCTGTCTCGGAGCATTCTGCCTCCGTCTCTGTGATTTCATATGTATGTCAGTCCTGCCGTTGCCAGAAGGCACTGATTCCTTGGTGTCTTCTGTCCCCACTGGTTACTATAATCTTTTCTCTTCCTCTTCTGCAAAAGTTTTTGTACCCCAAGGAGAGGTTTGATGAAGACTAAGGAATGAGTATTTCAAAATTTCTAAATCTCCATGTATTGTCAAGGTGTGGTTCTATGTGTTGGTTTCCATCTACTGCAACAGAAAACTTTCTGATGATGGCTGAGATAGTCACTGATCTATGGGTATGACAGACTGTTCTTGGGAGTTATTTTATGCCTATGTTATGTTAGCAGAGCGGTAATATTTAGTTTTTTCCTAGGCCCATGGCCTATCAAGTCTCAGGTTCTAGGCCAACTGAATAGTGTTCGGCATAGGTTACATCATGTTGAATGGACATAAAATCCAATCAAACATTGGCTGGTTACTTTTATAACATCTGTGCCACCACTATATACTATACAGGTACGTAATTGTAGATGGCAGAGTTGGTAGTTGGACTGATGATTAATGTTTTCTTCTGGTAGTATGCTAAGTACCTTCTGCTACCATGAACACTAGTAAGTGTGGGTGAAGGCTCTAGATAGGGACGAGCTCATCTTCTACACATTAAATTATATTTCTAAGTGTTGCTTCAGCAATAGAGCTTTACCATTATAGAGAACAATAAATAGCCTTGTTAATAGCCTCAGCCATAGCCTGAGTTGTTTGGGGATTTCCATGAGGCCCAGAACTAAATTAAATGTAACCCATTCCTGGCACTAGCATTTTCACTTGGTAGTGGGAGATTTTCAGTTGGGGTTTTGTCTTCTCATTATTTGATAATTCCATTTAGATTTCTTTAGTGTAACTATATATCGAGAAGCTTCTACTGTAGTAGGTTGTAGGACTCCTCAGAGGGCCCTTATTTTTAGTTGTCTCTCCCCATTTTATTTCCTTTACCTCCCTACTCCCATTTCTGTCCCCGTTTGTTACTCATTCTGTTCCAGTATCTCCCCTTCTACCACTGTCTCTGCATAACTACACATTCTTTGCCTCTTGATCTTTTCCTGTGGTCCAGTGAAAACATGATAAGATATTTTTCTGCAGATATTTTGCAGTGGGAGTGAACCACACTTACAATCAGACACAGTCACAGGAGTCAACAACTGTTATTCTACTGTGTCTTATAGTTGAGAAGCAATGATGTTTAGTACTTTAGTTGTACTTAATGTATTTTCAATTTTTGATGCGATTATCAGTATATAACCTCACTATAATCTAAGAAGTACATTATGAAAGGGAACAAACTGAAAGGATTTTATTATGGCATTGTTATTAAAATTGCTAGTAGTGAGCTCCGGAAGGCAGATGGATTTGGGAACTAAATGCACAGATACTGAAGTGCTGGATAACTTCCTGGTTTTAAGAATACATTTTGAGGCAAACAGTAATATGTGTGGTAAATGATAATATTAAGAACAGAGTAGAATACCCCATCCTTTGCGTCTATGAGGATTGGGTCATTGTGAAACAGAGATCAGGACCTAGGGAAGGTCTAGGTCAATGATTTTCAACCTTCCCAATACTGTGACCATTATATTGTGGTGCCCCCACCTGTAAAATTATTTTCATTATTGTTTCATAACTGTTATTTTGCCATTGTTATGAATTGTAGTACAAGTATTTTTAGAGTGAATTCTCTCTGATGATGATTATGCTAATATAGCAGAATACCATGAACAGTGTCGCAGGTAGGCTGTATCTCATGGCATGAGTCTCAAGCTGGACCAGTCATTGGTTGGTTATTCACTGAATTTATCCACTATCTTTATCCCTACACATCTAGTTTCCTCCTTAGTATAACCTCCATCAGAAAGACTTTACCTAGCAACTGATAGTAACAGATGCAAAGACACACATTCAAACATTAGGCAGAGCTTGAGCAATCCTGTGGAAGAGGGGAAGAAAGGACTTTAGGAGCCAGAGATGTCAAGGACATCAGAAGAAAACCTACAGGATCAGCTAACCTGGGCCCATAGAGACACCCAAAGACTGAAACACCAACCAGAGAGCATTCATAAGACTGATCTAGGTATTCTGCAAATATGTAACAATTTTATATTTTGGTCTTCATGTAGGACTCTTAACAGCAGGAACAGGGGCTATCTCTCTTGTTGCCTGACTTTGGGACCCTTTCTACTAGCTGGGCTGCCAGTCAAGCCTCAAAGGGGGAAGATTTCCCTAGTCTTAATGCAACTTGATATGCCCAGGCTGGTTGCTACCCATGAAGGGGGGTGGAGGGGAGCTCTCCATTTCTGAGGAGAAAGATTAGAAGTGAATGGGGGCTGGGAGGTGAACAGAGTCAGGGATGGAGGACTGGGAGGAGTTAGGAGAAACTATCCTAGGGCTGCAAAGAAAATTAATTAATTATATTTTTGGAGAGAAAGGTTTGTCAAAGGGGTGGCAACCCTCATGTTAGGTTTTCTTATTTTCTTGAGTGAGAATTCTGTAGTTTTTACCCCAAACCACCCCTCTAACTATCTTAATGGATGAAATAGCTGGAGAAGTAGAACCTCAAAGAACATCTGGCTTTAAAAGAAGTGGCAAAACATTAGAGGGTTGATTGAGAACAAAGTGCCACCTACTGAAAAATCACTCTGCTTCTCATGAATTGATTCTAATATAAGAATCACCATGGAAGAGGTCCAAAACAGCATTGTGGAAAGATAAGATGGCAGAAAAAGCTCATCATTTGTCATAATGAGATAATTCTAACAAGTGGTGATCAAAGGTAGAACCCAAGGTCCAATGCTAATCACAGATAATCATACTAAAATTGTGTACTTCATGGGAGTCTTCAAACAAAAATGTCACCTTGAATGAGGTGCTTCTTTAAAAACATTAATTACCAAAGAAGAATATTTAATGCTAATTGTTTAGAGGAATGGAAATATTTAAAGAGTCAAAAATGGGCCAATGTACACTGAGATGAAAGAGAATTTATTAGGCAGGGCAGGCAGGCCTTTTTCTGGATGTCAGGACAGTGATACATGAATTTATGATATGCAGTGGCCCAAGCAGATTGGTTAGGTAGCAGCGACCACATGCACTTTGCAGGGAATGTCTCTCACCCGGCTGCCACTTTTTTCACTGCTCCATATGTTAGGTTGCAGCTACGGATTTAGCCCTTTTGCCCAAAGGCATCTGAACCTGTGAAAAGCCTAGCTAGGGCACTGTCTATTGTTCATTGACAACTTGTCAATTTACTTCCAGGCAAAATAACTCATAAACATGATAAGTAAGGCAGATAAAACAAGAATTCTTTCACACTTCGCAACTTTACTGCAAAAATGGCTTATTTTCCATAAATGTGTGAAATCTCCCCTCTGAATTGTGACTGTGCATTGAACTTTAAAACTGTTTAGAAACAGCACAAGCATTTCACAATTCCTGTCTGTAATAAGATGAATGTTAAATATTAAACATGTATTAAAAGTGATAAAATAAAAGATTCTCAAAGGTTCACTAGCATCACTATATTTCTTGTTGATTCCCTGAGTTAATAAAAGTTAAGTTTAGCAATACTCCCCCAAAGACAAATGTTTAAACACTATCTTCTAAATTTGACATTTCATATATTTATAGTAGCTATTATCTAATCCCTTATTTCACTTTTAAAAAACAGATATAGTAAATCATATTAGAACTAAATTCAAAAACCAGTATGTGGTGTGTTAGCATATGCTCATCCTGAAATGAAGTGGCTTTTATTTCTGATATTTATACACATTCCATTTCTAATGTACTGTTTAAATATTAAAGCTAATTATGAATTCTTTTAGGTAAAATATTTTAAATAGATAATAATTTTGAAATATATTAGTCTCTAAGGCAAAATGGTCTGTTTATGCGCAGTTATTTATAAAGTCATACTTTTTAATGAATTCATGTTCCCTGGACTCAATTCCCTGGTAATGAATTTGATTTTAAGCTTCTTGCTGACTGTAATAGGATCACAAAGTTACACAGTACCCTACTGATTTTTCCCAGGTGATTCTCAATCACACCAAACACTCCAATTTTGGAAAGAGTAAAAAAGGAGAAGAGAACAGATGGGATGGGGCCCAACCATCCAAGACCAGATTCTGTATTTCCATCATGCTCTCCTTGGAATACTTTGCTCAGGAGACCAGAGCAGTCTCCCACTATTTCCAACTGTAGGGTTTTAGGGTCTTTGGAAATCTCCCCTCCATTTCCCCATATTTTATTCAGTTACTGTAGAATATTTATAAACAGGAACACATATGCATCTGTTACATAACAAATGGCTTTTGGGAAATAAGTGAGAGAAATTGAGAAAAAAAAGATAAAACTGTAAAGAAAAGAAAAATGGGGGAATAAAACAAATCTGTGACAAATAAGAATGCCATCTTTTTTTTTCCTACAGTACAGTATAAAGAACTTGTAACTGAGCCAAAGACCTAGGCCTAATCATGTCATATACATTAGCTATGTCTTACTCTTGGGAAGTTTGTCTTTAATTTTTACCTCAACTTTGATCAACTTTCCCTCATAAGGGAAGATGGTCTCTGATTAATGATCTAGTCCCATTCCAGAATTTGTCTTTTGAATACAGAGTTGCTATGAGATTTTACAAAAAAAAAAAAAAAAAGAAATATGGGCATTCCCCACCAAATCCCTAATTATATTTGTTGTGTGAATAATGTAGTTGGTTACTATAGTAATAATTTAAATCATAAGAATTCTCTCTAAATGAAGCTATGAATATATTCAGATGACTCTTATGGTTGCTTTAAAACAGGAAGTGGACATAAAGATCTTCCCTGCCTAGTGTTTTGTGAAATATGGATGATATGCTTGTGTAATAAATCTTTATTTTAAATGCATTTTCTCTCTGACTTTCCTACTCCCTCGCCATGTAAGGTGTGACTTTCTAATTTTTTTTAAAATCCTACCAGTCTTTACAAAGCATGAGCTATCTCAATTTCTAAACACTATTACTCTGGCTTTTTCATAACAGTTGGTCACACTGATCCTTGGCTGCATAGAGACTTTGCCATAAATGACATCCTTGGGAGGTAGCCATTGCTTGTTACCTTCATTTGTATTGTTTTTTTGTTCTTCTTGGTGTGAATGCATGGTACTCTCTTCTGTTAACTTCAATCCAGTTTATGTGCTCAATTTTCTAGTCTGCCAAGGTCACTTTGGAATTTTAATCTTAAAAAAAAAAAACAAAAAACAACAGATTCTGGTCACCCTAATTAATCTGGTATTCTTGCTGAGTTAGTGAGTACATTTTCAACATTAGTATCAAAACTGTTAAATATGTTATTCTAGAAACCGTGAAAACACAAAATGCAGTAACCTAGGAGTAAATTTTTTCAGGACTAGAGTTTGTGGCTGCAATGGTCCCACAAGCAGATTTGCAAAGAGTTGTAAGAGGTTAAAAAGGGGGCAGGGAGCAAATAATAAGAGCTTTGTAAGATTCAGGAGCATGAGAGAACAAAAACAAAACAGAAAGAAGGAAAATAAAGATAGAAGCTAGCTGGATTTTGTTGCTTTCAAGATTCAGAATCTGATGTTGAATATGCAAGAGTGGGATGTATTTGTTTAATTTGTATGTAGTTTCATACAAAATCCCAGGAAAAGGCTGCCTAGTGCTGGACGTCAATTAATATTCCTCCAAACGACTGGCAGGAAGCCACAGTGGACGTCTAGTCAGAGACAGTGTGTCACACTACTGTTGACTGTAAAATTAATTACCATTTCTAAACAAGAACTCTGTGGTGCGTATTCTTCAGGCATACTATACTGCCCTTCTGGCATTAAAGGTTATTTTTTAAAAGTGCTCTTTAAAGTACTCACAAGTGAAAATATTAAGAATCCCAACAACAATAATAGTAAAATGCACACTGAATGATGGGGCAAGTCGATATTGTGAAAACAGGACTGAATATTTAGAACTGTCACCTACCTAAAGTAAGTGTGAGACATTCACATGATGGCATCAGCTGCTGATCCAATGCATCTGGAGCTGCCGTGTCACTGAGGCATTGCTAACCAAGGCAGAGACACAGACAAAGCTGCTTCATCATTAACGTCAGTAAAAGGACCTGGAGGAAAAATAGAGAGTCTCTGGAGACCTTGTCTGGACTTGTTGGAGCCCGGACAACAGTCTTTTCCAACAACAGTCTTTTCCAACCTTGTAGCAGCTGCAACAAAGGGAAAAAGGAGAGCATTGACTTCAGTTGTCATTAAGTTCAAAGAGGTGAGAAGAGTGGCCCGTGATGAACCTTTACAGTCAGAGTTATTAATGGGGACTTCTTTTTATGTCTTTTTGAAAATATCACATTTATGAACGGTGTTAAATTATCCTGGGTTCTTGTTTGGCATATGTTGACCAGTCAGCTTTAAGCTGATAAAATTTAAATCTTTCTTTGTTGAGCGGCTAAAAGGATACAGAATTTCTCACTCTGCATTGTGGCACATAGATTTAAAATAGCACTATCAATCTAGGAAAATGCAGCTCTTCCTCTTACTTGAGTGCAGACTGGTTCAAGGATTATATTCAGTGAGAAGTTATTAATGTTTCACAGGCAACCTAAAGGACACCTCAAATGCTCTTCTACATGGGTCTGTCAGGGTGGTGATATTTAACATTTTATCAGTGACTTGGATGATAAAATATAGAGCATGCTCATAAAGTTTCATGGAAGACTTCTTAGTTGAGAGAGATAACAAGAATCCTGGAAGATCTACTTATAAATTCAAGATGACCTTGAAAAGTCAGAGAGAGTTATTAACAACCAGGATTATGACCACCATGTAGCCTAACAAGTGAGGTTTAAATAACTAGCATAACGAAAGAACAGATTTGAGTAGGCAAAGACGAAAGACACTAAATACAAATGACTTGATAAATACCAGTTACTATGGGAAGAAATGCCCAATTTTCCTATGATATGGAGGATTGTGAACTGTCCAGTGTTTTATTACTTAATTTTAAAGAAACATAACCATTGTTATGGAACAATTGGAAACTAGTCAATAAAGGCAAAAACTAAAGAACCATAAAACGAAATGTGGAATGCCTGTAATTCATGAGAAATTGAGACCAAATGGCCTCCAATATGTAATTAATTTCTAGGATAGTTTGTTAAAGTAAAGATTTTTTTTCTAGTTTCTGATCCCACCAGTTGTTTTTCTTTTAGTTATTCTTCTATTTTTCTTTCATATAGAAGTTATAAATACAGTTTCTGCCACTTACACCTCACTGATTTTAATTTTGTTGTAGAATCCATCTATAATCATTTAAAGAACTTAATGCCAAGAGACTGTCAGGGTGAATCAATGAGGAAAAGTCTCACTGCAGCCACACCAGAGTTGTATATGAGATAATTTTTTAGTTAACATTCAATTTGGATATTCTCTTTTAATCTGAAGATTGGTTTCCACATCCTATTATTTTTAATTCATTAGCTCACATTTTGAAAAGAGTGATGGGTTTCTTGGTGTTGTCATTCAGGCATACCGTGTGCTTTGACTGTTCATCCCCAACTGCCCTCTTCTCCTGTTTCTCTCCTCTTTTCCCACTAGTCTTCTTTCTCTTCAAAATCACCCCTATGCACTTCTAGTCCCACATGTTTAGTTTAGCCTTAAAACAGTATGTAAGAAAGAAAGATCAAGAATTTGAACCCAGATAACAGGCAATAGATCTGCTATGAAGAACATGCATTTAGAGGGAAAAAATCCTCAGTTTGAGAGAGCAGCAAAAGAACCAAAAAAACTCTAGATACCAAGGACTTTTGAAGTGAGAGTTCAAACATTTCTGTTGTTGCTCTCTAATAACCAGTATAAAAATAATCTACATTGATGTGCCTTGCTACTATCAGTTAACTGCATGTTAGAATCATCTCACCAACTTTAAAAAGTCCTTTCCCACAACCATTCTACATAACAATTGTTCACTCAAATTTTATCTTGAGGAAATGCCTTAACATTTATTAGTCATCTTTCCACTCTCTCATATTTTAAAAATCCTGCTTCTCCTTTCATACTACTGTCATCCATTTGTTTGCTTGAGCTTCTTTTATGTTTAATAGGTACCTGGTGTCTACAAAAATTAAAGGAGTAATCTCCCATGACAAAGTCTAGTTTCTTATCATATTGAATGGACTTTGCTGAGTTTAGTAAAATAGTTGGCTCATGTTCAATGTCCTCCCAGCTTGTCTTGTTCCAGTTCAACATTTCAAGGGGAAAAAATGTATTATGGAGTAGATAAAATCAATCAGTTTATCTGTCACAAATTCTAATACAACATTCAACAAACAAATCCCAGCTACGTTGGAATAATTTTATTTAAATTAAAATATTTCCATTAAGATTAATGTAGTACATGAGAGTTAAATCACTTAAGGATATATCATGGTGACAACGGACATTAAGTTAGCATGAAAGTTTCTCTCTATAAAACAAATTTGAAGAGTTCCATTTCTTCAAAAGATTGAGATCCACAAAATCTTGCTCTTAAGCATGACCAACATCTTTGATTTTTGTTTAGCTGGAGTGGAGGTGGGCAGATTTCTGATAGTCATACCTGTAATTTCTGGGTCCTTCCTCATCTTTTACTATTTTCCGTTTCCTTTTGTCACCCAGTGAACCTCTGTCTTCTTTCAACTCTACTTTTAACTTTGAAGGTCAGTGTCCAGATTTTATTTAAATTAAAAAATTCCATTTAGGACTTTATTACTAGAAGTAGATTGAATATTCTTAACTCAATATAATAAAAATCCCGAAGAAGAAAGTGACATAATCTGAAATGTCCATGTGTCCATGACAGTTTTCCTTCAGAAGACAGCCCTGGAGCTTTGTTTGGGCTCCCTCTCCAGGAGGCTAGGGCGGGTATAGGGCTAGGTGAGCCAAGTCCTACGTTCAGACCTATTATATTACTCCTTGCTTCTGTCTAGGCTTTGGTACTCCCTGGAGACGTTTAACACCTATTAATAAAAAGATAGTACAAAATTGAATAATGGTGTCTACTTCCATAAAAAGGGAGAAGACTCAAGGGACTCGACTCCCAAAGTGCTTTCATAAATAAGGAATTAATGCCCACCACTAATTTCCTAGTCTTATTTTTAAGACTAGAGTCATATTTTCCAGTTAATAGTGACCTATTTTTAAGCAGGATTCTTATCCTGTTCCAAGCCTTTAGGGAATCATCACTGCACGAGCGGATCTCTATTTTCAGCAAAGGGAGTAACCTGTCCATTGTGCTCCTGTGTTTGCTGCAATCCTTACTTTTCGCGTCTTTACTTTCCCAGCCCTGAGCCCTCTACCGCAGATGTGACTGAGAAAGTTTCCCCATAGATGACTAAACTTGGTCTCCTTGGTATGTCAGTGCTTTGACCTTATGTTTGAATTACTAGCTGAAGGCTATTTCGTTCCCAGGGCTTTAAAAAAAATGTATCTGTTGGTCATAAGTAGTTTGGAATCCACTTAGAGGTCCTGATGATACTGGTAGGGTTACAAGAGAAGCCTCCTGAAGTTAGCATAGTCCCTGTGTAGATCTGCCATGACATTTTTGCATCCAAAAAATAATAATACCATGTTGATATGACAAAATCAAATCTGCTTTATCATATCTGAAAAGTCAGTTGTTCTATTTTTAGAAATGAGTGATGAGAGTGTGCCTTTTAACATAAGAGTGGATGGTAATATATGTATATTATGTTTATGACATGAATAAAGTACTTATGGTTCAAATTATGATGTAATGTAAATGTACAGATGACAATAAATTGAGGTGACAATGGGCAAATGGTACTCAAAGTCAATAGACTAACGGGACTGAAAAGGCAATGAAATTTAAAATAACAATCACTATATAGCAAAAACATTTTGTGTTATTTATCTATTGAGATATAGTTATATTACTACATTTTTTATTATCTTCCAGTGTGTATGGTAGGAGTCTCAGTTCTGCTGAGTTCTTTGCTTTAGGGTCTCATAAGGATATACTCATTGTGCTTACTAGGCACTCGTGATGTGTTGCTGACTTTTGAGCTGATGTGAGAGTGCTGGCAGTGTTCCACTCTATAGGCTGTAGTTCTCAGGCTTTTGTTGGTTGGCAATAGTAGGCCATCTTCCCCTCTACAAAAGTCCTTTTTGTAAAGCACGTCATGAAAAGGAAATTTATTAAATCCAGAAAAAGAAACAGAATATTTCTTCAAAACAGATATTACATATGTACAATGTTATCACAAAAATATGAACACACATATCTCCATAAAAATTAAAAGGGACACACTTATAAGCAATGGAAATAAAACAGTATGTGTTAATTAGATCTATGGACCAGTTTCAACAACTATACTCCATAGGGTGACAATGTTGTTGCAGAAGTTTTTGGAAGAATCAAAAAATTTGCATGCATAGTTCTTGTATACATAGCCTCATAGAATAAAATAATAAAGAATAGATTAAGACACAGGGCCCAAGACTTTCCTGATTCTAAGAATTTCTCAGGTGCTTTATTAACTACATGATTTTAGCTCTTATCCTTGGATAGCTCCATGAGATAACAATATATAAAAAATTGATATAAGTGTCTTGATGAATCTTGATGTGCACTTGCTGGTCTGTCCAGAAGGGAGACCATTAGCATGCATATCAGATATGTGTGGGAGAGCGTGAAGGTAAACTATACAGCGTGCACAAGATGGGAAATGCTGACAGGGGGGCTGTGGTCGGGAATCTAAAGACGATCACAACTGTCCTCTTATTTTGAAAATCACTTGAGGACAAAATTTTAGTTGAGGTAAGAATTATGATACATGGTTCATGTGTAACACAAGGCAACTATGGGGTTAGATGCAGATCAGTGAGCACGAAATGCGAAGCTTCCACTGGAATTTCAGGAATAGAGCATGCAAAGAGGAAAGCAAGCGTCGACACTGCTTAGAAAGGTGGAAAGAATAAATGCTGAATTTACCAATGAGCACAGATTATAGTCTGCTTTTGTTGAGAAATTAAGTTAAGGAAACATGAGCCAGAAAAGCCTGCATTATCCATCCAAGGCCATATTGAAGATTCAGAGATATTTTACTGTAGTCACAATTTTCTGAGATGATATACTTTTACATCAAATTGAGATATAAGGAACGTATATCTTCATGGCTTCTCTAACAGGGGTTTCTTTCTTTTGTACACTGCATTTGGCAGGTTAAAGGGGCTGAGCTGTGTTGATTAACTATCCAAATGTTTAATCAATACAGCAATAGCAAGATGCATTCTGGCTGTGAAAGACCTTGGAAAGGTCCCACTTGCCTTATTCTGTGCTCCCCAAGAGGGACATCAATGAACTATTACATGATCCCTGCATATCAATGTAGCAAGGCTTAGACAAATACAATGTTAATGGATAATTGAGGGTCACCTTGTCAAAATATGTTAACTGCCCCTTGAGTATGTTTTTTTCCTTATTAAAAATGACAGTAAACTGTGACCTTGTTGATATCAAACATGCTTTCAGGAAGCAAATATTATTATTCAGGCTCTAAAAAGGTTTATTGATTTATGGGTCAAAAATTAATTAGAATTAAATTATAAAGCACATGTCTGTGTTGTTAGAAATGTTAATTGTGTGGCAAGGTGCTAAACTAAAAAGTCTAACTTGGTTTAGGAACAATACCTTTAAGAACATTCATTCAGAAAACACAGAAACTGCTTCCAAATGATTCATCAGCAAGGCCTGTGTCCCTGGACATCTGGGATACTGACAGTGTGGAGTCAGGGAAAGTTCACTGGGTGACCAAGGTCCTTGGACTCTGGCCAAGAATATGCCATCTGTCAGGATGGTGGTATATACAGGAAGCCCGAGGCTTGGACCCCTGCCTCCCCAGATCTATTCATAAGCCATAAACTCCCACACGGATCTTCCACTTCTTGTGGTGCTGACGAAGGACAGAGGCTCTCTTGTCATCCGGTGCCATGAGTCACAGTTGTGGCACTTTGGACGTAGATTCCAAGTGCTGCTTCAGCAGCATGACACCAGAATGGAATGAGTGAGATTGGCAGTCATATCTGAGGTTTTCTTTTCTATCTTAAAAAATAAAATAAAAAAAGGTTTTTCAAGATACTGGTAAAATGAAGATGGCAAGAATGCAGATTAGAAAGGGAATGCCAGATTTTGTGATTTTATCATTTGTTGCTACTAAACCTAAGATAATGCTAGGTTGAAACTGAAAAAGAGATAAAAATGACATAATTGGCTAAGCTATTTCTTTTAAACAGAGCCATTTTTTCTTCTGAGAAAGAATATAAAAATATTTAAAGACATAGGTTGTGTTACAAGATGCATGAATACAGAAAGCATTATGCTACTTTAATGGGTTATGGTAGGAAAATATGTTGCATAAGTATAATGTACACATTTAGAATGTAATAAGGGGCATTCTCTTCTTTAAAAATGAAAGAGAACAGCATAAATAACTGAAATGGAAGCCTCTTAACATGTCAGTGGTTTTATTAGGGGAGTAGTTTCACTTTGTATACACATCTTCAATTTACCTCTGGGCAGTCGAGTATAAAGTTACAATTTACACATTATAATGAAAGGGGAAATATCTCAATTTAAAAATTTACTATGTGGTAAGAATTTATTCTGTCAGAGAGCAAAGGGATCTCCTATGTAAGGCACCTCACTTGTCCATATGTAGAAATTGAACTACAGACGCACCTGCATGCAGTTTTAGAATATAGATATCAAATGAATTTTTATTTGATATTCTAATTCCATTTCATTTGAAAGAAGTATCTTCCACATGCTTCTGGTTGCTTTTCTGGATTCTTTATTTAATTAATTCACCCTTATTTTACATGCATTGGTGTTTTCCCTGCATGTATGTCTCTGTGGGAGTGCCAGATCTTGGAGTTACAGGAAGTTATGAGCTCCAATGAAGGTGCTAGGATTTGAAACAAAGTCCTCTTGAAAAGCAGTCAGTGTCCTCATCTGCTGCGCCATCTCTTCAGCCCCTTGTCTGAATTCTTTGAAAAATAGCAATAAACAGCACAGGGTAACCCTTACCCATAGCACAGACCCTACAAATTTTAAAGTGTTCTTTCCTCAATAGCAGAGGCATGGAGGCATTATTTTTAACTTTTTATTTATTTTTTTTTACAATTTATTCATTATACATCCCAATTGAAGCCCCTTCCCTCAACTCCTCCCATTTCCTCCCCTTCCCCTTTCCCTAGCCCACTGAAAGGTGGAATTCTCCTCCTCTGCCATCTGGCCATAGCTTATCAAGTCTCATCAGGACTGCCTGAATCCTCTTGCTATGTGGCCTGCTAAGGCCACTTCACCAGGGGCAAGTGAGTTCATGACAGAGGGAGCCCCTGCTCCCCTTACTCAGACACACGCACATGGAGACTGAGCTGCTAATCAGCTATATCTGAGCAGGGGGGTCTAGGTCATCTCTATCAGTCTTTGCAGGACCACCTGGGCTCAGAGATTTTAGCTAGTTGGTCTCCTTGTAGGAGCTCCTGTCCCCTCCATGTCCTTCTAGTTCCCCTTTCTTCCATAAGACTCCCTGTGCCTACAGGGAATCAACCAGAAATTCCTAAGATTCTACAGGATCACAAGGAGGTGGAGCAAGGCAGTAGCAGGACCAAGATGCATGCAAATTCATACTGTACAGGCAGTTTCCACCACACTACATCGTCCTCCTCAAAGATGAAGCATTCATTTATTCTTTCTTGTTCTTTCCTTTTCTCATTGTCCTTACCATAAGAACATACAAGGACGCCATGCGTACATAAGCAGATGCCCCGTGAAACACATTATAGTATATGCTAATCTAAAAATGAGTTGAGAAAAATGTCAACTTGCCTTCTACTAAAGCATCCAGGGTTTTATAAAAATGTGATTCTTACTATTATCACCTTTGCTTTTGTGGCTCTGTTTTTCTTTGAGTTTGCTGTGTTAGCTAAAAACGCCTCTGAAGAATCTATCATGCACTATTCTAATTATCTTATATGTAACAATTTGTTTTGTCTTCAAATGATTTTAGCTCTTTTTTCCCCTAAAACTACCTCTTTCTTTTCCTCCTTTTTAATTTTCTTCCATGTATGAGATGATATAGCTTAGATTTTCCAGAAAAGCTGGCTCTGGGATTCTAATAGTAGAAGGAATTCTCTGCCACATGGAGGTTTTTTGTCTTGTTTTTCTTTTTTTCTCTTCTGAGTCTGATTCCTGTCCCCACCAGCATCATCACTCAAAGACAAAAGGAAGAAAATAGAGCAAATATCACACTTGTAGCTGCAAATTGTTTTGACTGAAGAAGTATAATATATTAGCCACATCTTATCCTCACTCTGTCCTAAGCTTGTTTGGATTTTCAGCAGTTCATAACGTTGCCAAAGGTATTTAATGGCACACTTATGTAACCGATATCAGGAATTCCACCATTATACCACCTAAAAGCACCTTTAAGGTTTGTACTTGCATGGACCTTAACTGACATCTATCAGATTTGCATAACCTTAATTCTTGTGGATAGATGTCTCCCATAAGAAGGTCGATGTGCAAAATATAAAATTGTGCAGCAAATTATCTCAGTTAACATTTTATTAGTGACAGCATACAGCCATGTAAAAAAATAACACCTTTCATTCTTTGGAAGTTTTATAATTCATGTAATGCATATTGATCATGTTTATCTTCTGCTACTACTTCCGTCCCACTTCCTCTAATCTTCTCCTGCCATCTAGCTCTCGGCTTCCTCTTCTTTTTCTTTAATTGTTCTCTTCATTTATTATTTCATCTCTTTACAGCCTAATATCAGTCCCCAGCCTCCTCTCCTCCCAGTCCCACTCTCAGGTCCCTCCTCCCATTCTTCCCTTTCTTTCTCAGAGAAGGGCCTTAACCACCCTGGCTCCAGAAGTCCTGTCAGGATTAAGCATGCCCTCTCCCACTGGGGCATGACAAAGCAGACCAGCTAGGCAAAAGAGATCCAGTAGCAGACAGCAGTCTGAGACAGCCCCAAATCCCATTGTCAGTGGACCCACATCTTGACCACACTGTACATCAGCTACGTATGTATAGGGGGTCTAGGTCTAGTACGTGCATGCTCTTTGGTTGGTGGTTCAGTCTCTGTGAACCCCAATGGGCCCAGGTTAATTGACTCTGTAGGTCTTATTTTAGTGTCCTTGACACCTCCAGCTCACATGGTGGGTCTCTGCAACTGTTTCCATCAGCTGCTGGATGAAACCTCTCAGAAGACAGTTATGCTAGGCTTCTGTCTGCAATCAGAGCAGAGTATCATTAGTAGTGACAGGGATTGGCTCTCTCCTGTGAGATGGGTCTCAAGATGGGGAAGCCATTGATTTGCCATTCCCTTAATCTCTGCTCCATCATTAGCTCCTACACTTCTTGGAGGTAAGACAAATTTTGGGTTGAAGGTTTTATGGATGGATTGGCCTCCTTCCTCCACTGGAAGTCCCACCTGGCTGCAGGAGGTGACCAGTTCAGTCTCCTTAACCTCTACTTCTCGACGTCTCAGCTAGGGTCACCCCCATGGACTCCCTGGAAACTCCCTATCCCAGAGATTCCCCCCTCCCCAGATTTTCATTTTTCTCTTCTGGTCCTCTCTTGGTCTCTGCACACCTGATTCCACTCCCAGTTACCCCTACCCCCACTCCCTCTTCCACCCAGTTTCCTCCCTCCATCTACTTCAAATATCTTTTTTCCTGTTCTAAGTAAGATTCAAACATCTTGTGTTGGGCCCTTTTTGGCTTCTTTGAGTCTGTGGATTACAGCATGATCATCCTGTATTTTATGGCCAATATCCACTTACAAGTGAGTATATACCAATCCTGATGTTCTGTGTCTGGGTTACCTCACTCAGGATGATCTTTTCTAATTGCATCCATTTGCCTGCAAATTGCATGATGTCTTTGTTTTTAATAGCTGAGTAGTATTTCATTGTTTAAATGTACCACCTTTTTTTCTATCCTTTCTTCAGTTGACAGACATTTAGGTTGTTTCCAATTTTTAGCTATTATCAATAAAGCTGCTATAAACATAGTTGAGCAAATGTCCTTGAATGGTGGAACATCTTTTGGGTATATGCCCACTAGTGGTGTAGCTGGGTCTTGAGGTAGATCTATTCCCAATTTTCTGAGAAAACTCCAGATTGTTTTCCACAGTGCTCGTACAAGTTTGCACTCCCACCAGCAATGGAGGAGGGTTCCTCTTGCTGCATATCCTCCGCAGTATTAAGAGCTCATCTAGTCCAGTTAGTGCTGTCCATATGCTCACAGGTGTTTGGCCTTTCTCTGGGGCATGAGTAACCTACCTGTAGCCATGTCACCAGAGAATAATTCTTTTGGTTGGTGGTTATCAACTGTCAGTAATTCTTCCAATGTGATGGGACCTCAAGGACCCCTCACCCATCATTTTTGACTGGTTTAATTTTGTATGGATAGGTCTTGTGTAGGTAGCGATACCTTCTGTGATTTGATATGTGCAACAGTTATAACGGGACAAGAATTCAGCATTTTACAGCTTTTCTTCCTCCATGTGCCAGATATTCCATTCTTTCTGTCTCCTTTTTCAGGAGCTGATATAGATGACTCACCCACTGCTGGGCACTCAGAATTATTTATACATAACATTTGTCTAGTTAAAAAGCTCTGCATTAATCACCACCCACTGCAAAAAGGAGCATTTATAACCCAAATCAAGAGCAACATAAATCTATGGGTAGGAGCAATATTTATAATGCAGTTTGATTACAGGACCATTTAATAAAGGAACAATGATAGATTCCTTTTAGGGGCTATAATCTTGCCAGTCATGGGCTTTGAACCATGTTTATAGTACCAGTTATGAAAACCCTCCTGTGAATCTGGTTCCCTACTCAATTAGAAAGTGCATAGTTACCTCCATAACCACTATGCCATTTTTGCACTAGTGGGTACCTCTTACTAGTTGTAACATGCCATCATGTATAGCATATACATAGTATGTAATCTATCATTATATACCTATATAGACATGTATATTCAATACTATGTCATTACACTCATAGACATAGTCACACACATACATATAAATAAACCTGGGACCTGAATTATGAGATAGTTGTATTTCTGGGTATGGTTATTTAACATGGTCATATATTGTTTCATTGTTTTTCCTGCAAATGTTATAACCTCACTCTTCTTTATGATTGAGTAACAAGCAATTATATGTATAAGTGTACCATATTCCACTTGTTAATGATTGTTATAGCCTAGCTAATTGGATTGAGTTAAAAGAGGTTATACTGATACTTGAAAAATCGGTCTTCACAAATTGATAAAAGTAATGGTATCATAGAAGATCCCTTAATAAAAGAAAAAATTTTACAGAGGTATTGGGTGTTTTTCATACTACCTTTTAAAATAAACTAGATATATTATTGTCTCACATTTAAAGTTCCCAGCACTTATGGGTTTTTATCCTTTTATCTATCAGTCTTTTCTCCTAAATCTCTGTGATGACATTCTTTTTTTTTATTATTTCCTCGGCTTAATTTGATCATGAATTCACAATATAAATCTCCAAAATGTTAATTTAATTTTCTGCAATTTTATGTTAAGTCTTTTAGCCACTGTCAGTTACAGGATGTTTGCAAGGAGACTCCTGATTCGCACGTTTAAATATCAGATCATCAAACTCAAATGATTGTCACTAATTTAATTTCTTTTAAATGTCACTGAGATGATAAAAGGTATGTTTTTATTAAAATTTAAATATTTATAACTCTTTTGATATGAAGACAAGATTTTTTGACTTAAATGGACTCATGTCAACATTAGTTTAATAACAAATATAGCTATATGTAAAAGTATTCTTTACTTTTTATTCTCAAAAATCTTCATATTATTACATAAGAGGGCAAACTGTATGTTTATTATATGCTTTATAAGTATGTAAGTACTATATTCACATTTTAAGATAAATAGATCTGCAAATTTCACACTTTTATATCATTAAAATACTTTGAACTCTTGCTTCAGTGTAGATTCAGGATAGATTTGGGTAAATCTTAAGCATAGAAACAAGTTTACTGCTAAGAAAACATGAGAATTTCAACTAAGTTACATAACAGCAGCAACCACAAAACACTCAAACTATTTTCTACTTTAGTGTTTAAATTTTAATAATTTAATACTTATACTCATGTGACAAGGTGAATGCTGATATGACTACATGCTGAATTCTTTTTACAAATTAACAAGGAAGAGACAATTTAACAACAGTTTTCTGCTATTCTGACTACTAAAAACTTTGAAAATCTAAATGAAATGAACAATTTTCTTGATAGACTCTTTACCAAAGTTGAATCAAGATAAGGTAAATAAATTAAATATGCCTATATTCACTAAGGATATAGAAGCTGTCATAAAAATCTCCATTGCAAAAAAAGCCCAGAGCCAGATGATTTTAGCCCAGAATTCTATCAGACCTTCAAGGAAGAGCTAATTACAATACTCTTCAAACTATTTCACAAAATATAAACAGAAGGAACACTACCAAACTCATTCAATGAAGCTACAGTCATTTTGATACCTAGATACAAAGGCACAACAAAGAAAGAGAAGCTTAGATCAAGTTCTCTTATGAATATTGATGCAAAAATACTCAATAAAATATTAGCAAATTAAATCTAATAACACATCAAAGATATCATCCACCATGACCAAGTAGATTTCATCCCAGGTGTCCGGGGTTGGTTCAATATATGGATATCCATAAATGTAACCCATTATATAAACAAACTAAATAAACAACAATAACAACAACACATGATCATCTCCTTATAAGTTGAAAAAACTGTCATTTTGTTCTGACAACAGTGTCCTTTGCTTTACAGAAGCTTTTCAGTTTTGTGAGGTCCCATTTATTGATTGTTGATCTTAGAGCCTGGGCTGTTGCTGTTCTATTCAGGAATTTGTCTCCTGTGCCAACCAGTTATAAACTCTTCCCCACTTTTTCTTCTAACAGATTTAGAGTTTCTGGTTTTACGTTGAGCTCTTTGATCCACTTGGATTTTAGTATTGTGCAGGGTGATAAATATGGATCTATTTGCATTTTTCTATGTGTAGACATCCAGTAAGAACAGAACCATTTGTTGAAGATGCTGTCTTTTTTCTATTGGCTTCTTTTGTCAAAAATCAAGTATCCATAGGTGTGTGGGTTTATTTCTGGTTCTTTGATCTGATTCCATTGATCCACCATTCTGTTTCTACACCAGTACCATGCTGTTTTTATTACTGTTGCTCTAGAGTACAGTTTGAAATCTGGGATGGAGACACCTCCAGAAGATCTTTTATTCTACAGGATTGTTTTTGCTATTCTGGTTTTCTTGTTTTTCCATATGAAGTTGAGAATTGTTCTTTCAAGTTCTGTAAAGAATTGTGTTGATATTTTGATGGGATGTGCTTTGAATCTGTTGATTGCTTTTTGGCAGAATGGCATTTTCACTATGTTAATCTTACCAATCCATGAGCATGGGAGATGTTTTCAACTTCTCATATCTTCTTCAATTTCTTTCTTCAGAGACTTAAAGTTTTTTCAAACAGGGCTTTCATTTGCTTGCTTAGAGTTACACCAAGTGACTTTATGTTATTTGTGCTATTGTGAGTGTTGTTTCCCTAATTTTTTTCTCAGCCCTTTTGCCTTTACTGTACACAAGGACTACTGATTTTTTTAGATACTTTATTTATTTTTATATTAATCACAGGTTATGTACTTTATATTCCAGCCATAGCCTCCTCCCTCATTCCCTCTCACTCTCCCCATCTCTCCCTCATCTTCTTCCTGCACCCCTCCAAGTCCACTGATAAGGGAGGACCTCCTCTGCTTCCATCTAACCCTAGCTTGTCATGTCTCTTCAGGGCTGGCTGCAATGTCCTCTTTTGGGATCTAGCTAGGCTGCTTGTCCCTCAGGGGGTGGGGAGGGTTGAAGAGCCAGCCATTGAGTTCATGACAGAAATAATCCCTGTTCCCCTTACTAGGGTACCCAGTTGGATACTGACCTACCATGGGCCACATCTGAGCAGGGGTTCTAGGTTATATCCACACATGGTCCTTGGTTGGAGAAACAGTCTCATAAAAGACCCCTGTGCCATGATCTATTTGGTCTTTGTGGAGTTCTTTCCTCACCAAGTCTAACTAACTCCCCCTTCTTTAATATGATTACCTACACTCTACAGAAGATTTGGTTGTGCGTCTTAATATCTGCTTTAGTCTTTCAGATGCCCTTTGTGGTAGGCTCCTGTCCTATTGCTCATTTTCTCTTACATTCAATGTCCAATTTGTCCATCTAGGCAAAGATTGATCATTCCATCCTGGCTCATCCTGCTTGCTTATCTTTCCGAGGTGTATAGATTTCAGCATGTCCATCCTATCCTATAGGTCTATATAAGTGAGTATATACCAAGTGTTTTTTTTTTTTTTCTGCTTTTGGGATACCTCACTCAGGATGATCATTTCCAGTTCCCATCATTTGCTTGCAAATTTCATGATTTCCTCGTTTTTAAGGAGGAAAACTGCTGAGTAGTATTCCATTGTGTAAAAGTACCATAATTTCTGTATCCATTCTTCCACTGGGGGACATCTGGGTTCTTTCCAGGTTCTGGCTATTATGAATAAAGATGCTGCGAACATGGTTGTGCAAATGTCCTTGCTGTGTACTTGAGCATCTTTTGGATATATGCCTAAGAGCGGTATAGCTGGGTCTTGAGGAATTACTATTCTTAATTGTCTGAGAAAGCACCAGCATGATTTCCAAAGTGGTTGTACAAGTTTGCATTCCCACCAGCAATGGAGGACGGTTCCCCTTTCTCCACAACCTCTCCAGCATGTGTTGTCACTTGAGTTTTTGATCTTAGCCATTCTGACAGGTGTAAGGTGAAATCTCAGAGTCGTTTTGATTTGCATCTCCCTAATGGCTAAGGACGTTGAGCATTTCTTTAAGTGTTTTTCTGCCATTCTACAATACTCTACAGAGTTCTCTTTTTACCTCCATACCCCATGTTTTAATTGGATTACTTGATTTGTTGCTTTTTAATTTCTTGAGTTCTTTGTATATACTGGATATTAGCCCTCTGTCAGACGTAGGATTGGTAAAGATCCTTTCCCAGTCTGTAGGCTGTCACTTTGTTTTGATGACAGTGTCTTTTGCTTTAAAGAAGCTTTTCAGTTTCATGAGGTCCCATTTATTTGTTGTTGATCTTAGAGCCTGTGCTGTTGGTGTTCTATTCTGGAAGTAGTCTCCTGTGCCAATGAGTTCTAGGGTCTTTCCCACTTTTTCTTCTAACAGGTTTAGTGTGTCTGGTTTTATGTTGAGGTCTTTGATCCACTTGGACTTTAGTTTGGTACAGGGTGATAAATATGGATCTATTTTCATTTTTCTGCATACAGATATCCAGTTGGACCAGCATCATTTGTTGAAGATGCTGTCTTTTTTCCATTGAATGGTTTTGGCTTCTTTGTCAAAAATCAAGCTTCCATAGGTGTGTGGGTTTATTTCTGGGTTTTCTCTTCGGTTCCGTTGATCCACTTTTCTGTTATTATGCCAATACTATGCAGTTTTTATTACTACTGCTCTGTAGTACAGCTTTGGGTCGATTTCTTTTTAGTTGATTTGTATCCAGTCACTTTGCTGAAAGTGTTTCCAAGCTGAAGGAGTTCTCTGGTAGAATTTTAGTGGTCATTCATGTATACTATCATATCATCTGTGAATAGTGATACTTTGACATCTTTCTTTCTGATTTTTATTCCCTGGATCTCCTTTAGTTGTCTTATTGCTCTAGCTAGGATGGCAAGTACTGTGTTGAAGATATGTGGACACAGTGGGCAACATTTTATTATCTCTGATTTCAATGGGATTGTTTTAAGGTTATCTCCAATGTATGATTTAAGCTTTAATAATGTTTCCTTTACAAATGCAGGTGCTCTTGTATTTGGGACATAGATGTTCAGGATTCTGATGTCTTCCTTGTGAATTTCCTTTGATGAGAATGAAGTGTTCCTCCTTATCTTTTTTGACTAATTTTGGTTGAAATTCTATTTTAGACAGAATCCAAGATGGCTGCCATGAGAGAACACTATGTCTGATGAGTAGGACAGCAGAAACAACACAGCAACCAGGAGACTGAACTCTGGGACCTAAAACGCCAGCATTTGTGAGTGCCAGGTGAGCAGAACTCCTACGGTGAGAAAATCAAGTGGGAAAACCCTAGGGACACCCAGTTATTCCCTGGAAAAATCTCTGGGTGACCAGCAGCACACAACTCTGATCTGAACGAGCAGCCGCACTGGGCGCCCGCACCTTCCATTATAGACTGGATCACACAGTCTTGCAGGCAGTCTAAGGAGGAACCGGGCACCGATTTCACTGAACTGCACACTGTGAGCATACACTGCACCCGGGTTCTGCTTCAACCTGTGGGTGTGCTGCAGGCTCACCTATCACCAGAACCACCCCAGACTGAGTGGGTTGGGAAACGTTTTGATCAGTCTGCACAAACGTTTTGATCAGGGCATGCCTCATGCAACCGCCAGCAAAAACCTCAGTTCCTGTGTGTGTCCACGGGCCAGCCAGAAAAGGCCTCTGGCACCATTTCAGACAGGCCTGCATACAGTGGATGCACACCAACCCAAACCCACTGTGTGTGCCCCAAATATTATCTCAGACTGTGATGCACAGCCCCTGCCCAGAAGGAGGTGCCAAATCTCCATTCCAGGGAAGAGCTCTTAGCAGCAAGCCCAGGGCAGAGCACACAGCCTCGTGCTGACATCTCAAACCTGGACACTCAGACTCTAGCACAGAGTGAGGAGTAAAGACTCCAGACCAGAGGGGTGTCCAGCCTGCAGTGCTCACAGCTTCTAGCACAGAGCACGAAGCCTGGCACACAGAGCCCACAACAGAGTTCAAC
>CM053743.1:87893048-87925049 GCA_028658305.1 Pachyuromys duprasi | reverse complement strand
AGGGAAACAGGGACTGTTTCAGTCATGATCTTGATGGCTGACTCTTTGACCCTCCCCCATACAAGCTGGGGAGTGACAGACTGGCTAGATCCCAGGGGAGGACATTGCAGCCAGCCCTGAGGAGACAGGATAAGCTGGGGTTGGATGGAAGGGAAGGAGGTCCTCCCCTGTTGGTGGACTTGGAGGGGGCGGGAGGAGGGAGATGAGGGAGGGAGTGGGAGGGTAGGAGGGACTGAGGGAGGGGGCTACGCCTGGGATTCAAAGTACCTAACCTGTGATTGAGATAAAAATAAATAAATTTAATAAAAAAAAGAAGAAGAATAAAAAAAAAAAAGAAAGACATGGACGGGACAGAATCTTTTGGTTAATAAAACCATAGGAAACAGCTTTCACTTTAAAACTCCCAGTAAGCAATTCTTGTATAAAAAGACAAATCTAAATTATAGAATTTTTAAAACAGTGTTATGATCTACATAATCACTTAAATGTATAAGATACAGTGAAAGCAATGATCGGTAGAAATTACATTGTTTTCAATACTTATGTTGAGCCTTATTACTATTATTATTACTACTACTGAGAATAAAGTAGCATAGCAAGTTAAATTGCTAACCTGAAGGCAGAAAAATAACAAGAAGAAAGAGGAAATATTTAAAATGAAACTAATTAAATAATTAAAGTGATATAAAAATAAACCTAATAAAGCTGGTTCTCTGGGGAAAAATTGCCTAGAATAAATCTTATCAGTTTTCAACCTAATTACTAAATTGATAAGGGAACTCCTGCATTCAAGATAAAGAACCAGAAAAAATAAAATTCAAGCATTGTGATTTTTAAAATCATCAGGTACAACTTTGTACAACTTCTCAAAGAGAAGCTTACAAGCAAAGTAATCTAATATAAAAATAAGAGATGATTTTGAGAGCAGAAATAAGGTTATCAAGAAGCTAGTCAAAAGCAACACTCCCAGGGAATTTCTGGGGGAGATCTGTCAGATACAGAGACCAGATATTTCCAGGCTCACATAAGTCATTCCTAAACATGGAAACATAAGGAAATTTTGAAATAGTGTGTGAGTGTGTATGTGTGTGTGCATGTGTGAGTATGTGTGTGCACATATGTGAGTGTGTGTCCTTGTCTGTCTATGCATGGTTGTATGTGTATCTGTGCTTGTGTGTATGAATGTGTGTGTATCTGTGTGGGAGTGTGTGCACATGTCTGTATGTGTATGCATGTTCTTTCATGTGAGTATGTGTGTATGTGTGTGTGTTGGAGAGTGATATTAATAACTAGCTTTGTAGAAGAATCAAGTAAATGCAGCTAAGTCAAAGCTTAGGGTAAGCCTTACTCTAATTTCCTAGGGCTAACATAACAAACTGCCATAGAATTTTGTAGCTTCTCAACATAAATCTATTTCCATACACTTCGGGGAGTTCGATGTTGAACTATAGGTGTGCACAGGATGAGTCTCTCCTGAGCTCCTCTCTGCTAGCTTTTCAGGTGCTCATTGTCTCACTATGCCCTTCGTGTCATTTACTATTCTGTTTCACTTGATTTTCTTATGACACAAGTCCCTAGGTTGTGTTCAACTCTAAGAATCTCGCTTAATTTTCTAATTACCCCTTTAAATGCCAATATCCTGGAGGTATGCTAATACCGAGTTCAAGTTAGATCAAAGAGCCTGTTGGTATAATATTCTTTTGGAATGTATACACCTTACCCTTGATCATTCAAATGCTGATTTTTCTCCCCCACTTTCTGGTTTCATTCCAGACATTGCATTGTGATGTTTATTCTAAGCATCACCTGTCTCAAGTTTGTCCTCTAAATGTCATTTGTCCTCTAAAATGTCAATTAAAACAACCAGCCACAATGTTGAGCAATGGAGAGGATAGGGTGGGGCAACCTGTTTCAGAGTAGGAGGAGAGGAAAGTAGAGGACAGGAAGGAGTGGGGGGCAGAGGAGGAGGAGGAGAGAAGATGGGAGAGCAGAGGCTGGAGGAGAGGTCTAGGAATGATGTGGAGAAATGAACCGGACCTGAGATAGTACAAAAAGCAAGTATAGTGGGTAAAATCTGAACGATAGGAACTATGGGCGTTTGGAGGTTTAGGATGGAATAACTATTGCCCAGCATTGTGATCTAGGTTAATTAAATAAATCCCAGTCTCTGTGGTTATTTGGTTTTATAGCTGTTTAGGATTAACCGCAGCTTTACTAGATATATCAATAGTAAATATTAATGCTTATAATACAACAGAGCCAAATTTACAAAACGAAAAAAGAGTATAACAAGGAGTATTGTAACGAGAACACACAGATAAATGGAACAGCCTAGAGGATCTAGATAGACAACTGTAAATGCAAATCTAGATGCAGAGGAGGCAGAGTAGTGAGTATAATTAAATTAAGTTCTTTATTTTTCTTTGGAAGAAGTTAACATACACTGAATGTGGTATATGTAGAAAGAATTGTAATCATTTTATTTAAAGTATAATAGTTACTATAAAAAATAAGGACATTTTAAAAGCTTCCCTGTTTGTGAGGCAGATGATTTGGAATACAGCCGGATAGTTTTCATTTTATACTCTTTTGTCCCTCCTGTAATTTTCAGTATGATACACAGGTGTTCTACCCTCCAAAAAAACATTTAAACTTAAAAAAAAAAGTGTTTACCTCTAGAAAATATGGAAGACAACACAAAACCACTAGGAGGTGAAAAATCTTTCTCAGAAGAAATCCTGGTAGTGGTTTTCCATAATGTGGAACCCAGTTGTTACCTGCAGTGCAGGATGCAGAGACCAAGTGTTGAAAGACATACATGATAGCCCGAGAATAGCGAGTGAGAAAGGGATTACAACTGAGACACATGCAAAAATGAAGCTTGCCTTTCATGTAGTGCTGCAAATGTGGCAAAAAATATTAGAAAATATATGATATTAACGATTTTCAAGAGCGAATAAAAGAATAAACGAATGTACGAATGAATGAAATCTGCTTCCCTCGTTGTTTTTCCGTTCCGTGTTACTTAATTGTATAAGTTCAGGAAAAAGAACTATGTGACCTTTTAAGACTTTCCAAGGCTAAAATTCCAAATGTTCATGCACACAGTTGTTAATTCAGACTAAATTCCAGGCTCAGTTAGTTGATAGCTTATTCTTAAATTCAAAATGTTTCATACAGAAAGATGACTTATACTTTCCATCCAAATGTACTTTCTCCAAACTATGCCTAATGCACTTTCTCCAAGATGTGCCTAATGAATTAATTTTGATGCTGGATCACATTGAAAAGAGTTGTGAATATTTATTTTAATGAGAAGATACTGTCAAGACTTTTATGCTTATTTATCTGTGCTCTAATTCACCTGAAGTGATTCTTTCCTCAGGCCTGCCTCAGGCCAAAACAGCGTGAGGAGAGCTGCAGCTGACCATGTATCTCAGCTCACCTTATTTTTCTATTTATAAAACTAACATCATAAAGGGGTGTTGCAAAATACTGTGGTTTAAAATTAGCTACAATAAAGTGAATTCTAAACATAATAGAATATTAAAAATTGATTGCTGCAATACAAGTCAAATCACCTACAGTTAAATATATACACATAATATATTACATATAATTCTATTAATTCAATTTAATAACATGCAGGACACTAACATTAAGAAATTACAAAAAAAGCACTAAATGGAATTTACAGAGATGAATAAAATGAATAATTATTAACAAGACTTGGGATATTCCACTTGGTAAATGAGGCTGTGAAATTGCCTTTTGTTAAAGAGCAGTATTAATGACTATGCTAGTTCCTGACTAATATTTTATGATACTTAATTTACTATTACATGAAATGCTTTATACATCATTCTAGATGATAGTTTAGAAACAGTTTTAATGCCTATCTTATACCTTGCTGGGGAATTGTAGTTTGTTGACTTGAATATTTATTGAAGTAATGTAAAAATAATATGTGTGGTTAATGACAAAGAAAAATTACTGAAGCACACAAGATTTTTATTTAATCAGTTTATTGTTGACAAACTGTGGTAAATCAGAAATACTTGACAAGAAGAACATTTAAGTGTGTCATGGTGGCTGTGTGGTTCTACATCTCCATGCACAAAGCTACTCAGTGGCCCCGATTCTTGACTGAGTTCTTAGTCCTGTGGCTTCTTAGCGTGATAACTACTCTCATGTATTTAACTTTTTTTCTATGTGCATAATTTTCAAATCCTATATCTTCAATAGTTTTTACATACTGTCTTAAATTTATTAATTTATTCTTCTCATTTATATGCAATGTATCTTAACCATATGCACTCTCCACTCCAGCCCCCAGTTGTTACCCCAGACATGTAAAACTTCTCTTAATATTACATCTGCCTATCCATTAAGTGTGTGTGTGTGCGTGCACACACGTGTGTAATCCTCTATTCTGGTTAGTGCTAGCCACACTACTAACAAAAAGTGTCTCTTCCTTTCCTAGCCACCACTAGCTCCTTACTGGTCAGATCCTTGGTAACTCCTCTTCTCTCTACTCATGCTGTGATTTTTACTGGCTGGATCTTATGCAGGTCTTATGTAGGTAATCACAGCTTTTGTGACTTCATGTGTGCAACTGTCATATCATATCAAGAAAGACAGTGTCTTTGTAATGATCCCACCATTGTCCTGGTCTTACATTATTTCCTCTCTTCCATATTCCTTGAACCTCTGTGAGGTGGGAAGGGGCAGTGCTACATACACAGTATTAAATATCAGGCCTTGACTATACAACTTTATGTTTCTATCTGCACACTGAAATTTGACTGTTATTTCATCTGCTTAATACATGAGATTGCAATGATTCATTTTCAGATATATCTGCCTGTTTGTCTAAGAAATCTCCTTTTAGGCGTAGAATCTCTTATCCTAACCTCTGCAGCGTAATGATGGATCATGTCAACCCTTTGAAACCTTTTTACAGTTTTGAATATCTAATCACCAGAAAATTAATTTTATCTCCAGTTACTGTGATGCACTGAAGAATAAGTAAAACAAAACAAAACTCAAAATGGATGCATATGCTTTTTGAGTGGGGCATAATTGTTGTTGATGGAAATATAAATGGTATTCTGGAATAAAGAGAGTTTTTACTGTGTGTTACAAAAGTAGTTACCTAATTTGTCACCACACTCAGATGTTCATTTGCAAAGTGCGTGTCATTATTTATAAATATGTACTGGGATGATTCACTAATAATTATTTCAGAAACCTGTAATATTACACCTGAATTTGTCACAGCATTCTTGGGGCTTACATTAATGAATTAAATAAATTAGCAATAATATAATTTTGAGGAATGAAATCATCATAAACCAAAGAAACAGGCTAATGTGAGACACAAGAGAATAGGAGCTGTAGGGAGACAGCGTGAATGAGTGTAGTCATGAACAGGTCTATGGTTATAACAATCATGGAAGGGTTCTTTCTGTGTCACACAGTTTGTGACACATTGACCCTCCCCTCCAGGGATTCATATCTGAGCACGGCTGAAACACTAGTTATCTCTCAGCCTTCTTGCATCACAAACCTATACCACCATGCATTCCTAGATCCCAGGAAACACAGTGATATAATTTTAAATATTTGAAGATAGTTAGCATTTGTATGCAACATCTTTTAATCTGCTTTATTGGAATTTTTACATATGGCTTAACTTCCATCTATTTTGTGTTTCTTTCAAATACATTGTAAGTTTTCTAAGGATATGCAAGATATTTGCTCTGAACTCAACGAGAGGGGGAGCTACATATATTTAATATATTTAATACATATTTGGTGATAAACTAGTAAAATACTTACACCAAAGTTTATAAAACTCCAAGACAGATGTTTATCCTCGTTGTGAAAATATGCTTTCTGTGTAGAACTTCAATCAAATATATATTCATATATACATATATAAATATATTTATTATGTATATTATTATATTTTTATTATTTATATGACATAATAATGATGTCATATACAGTGTGTACATATAATGTGATATCTCTTTTGTTCAAAATGCTGCTTTAAATAATAGCATGTATGATTTCAAGAAGATGTGAATTTAGGACTCTTCATTATTGCTTCATTATGTGCAATGAAACACATATGGGTACCAAACACATAAGGGAAGCCACAGCGCTTTGTTCTAAATTGTCATATTGATGAAATCATAAGATCTGGATTATTTCCCTACTTGGGTAATTGTAGCCATGAAGAAATACTGAAGTGCCTCAATGTCACAGTTCATAACATCTTATTTGTGTACAAAGTATAGCTCACAAATACTAAAATTTGTCCGTGCAATTCTCAATTCATGCAATGAACTCCACTCTTCAGAGCAAATACTGCTCACCAATTCTTGTTGCTCACAGCAGAAGGCCATTGCCCATTCAGCATCAGAGCCCCGTTAATGTTTCCTCTGCTTTCAAGGGTTTCTTCAGATTTTTTAAAATTAGGATTTTGTATGAAATTAAACAAGTGCCTAAAATACTCAGGAATGAGAAGAAGGAAACAGCTCAGTTGGTAAATCACTTGGCTTCTAAGCACAAGGACTCGAGTTTGATCCCTAAGATTTATGTAAAAATCCAGGCCTGGCAGTGTCTTCCCATAGTCCTAGGGCTGGGAAGGTAGAGATGGGTGTGTCCTTGAGGTTTACTCTCCAACCAACCTGGGCTGTTGGTGAGTTCAGGGCACTGAAAGTCTCTGTTTGCACAGAGCTAGAGAGCAGCTTAGTAATGACATCTGATGTTGACCTCTGCCCTACACATGCAAACAGACACATATATGTGTATTTTCCTCCAAACACATACACACAAGCATGAACATGTGCATGACCTCCAGAATATATGTAAGCAAAAAATTAAATTAAATTAAAGACCTAAAAAATCAAAGGGCTGAAGTAAAAAGTCATAGAGAAGATCACAACTCATTTCTTATATATTTGCCCACATTAATTTATATTTATGTTTATATAAATTTCATCTTATTAAAGTTCTTAGTGACCTATATTTCAGTGAACAATTAATTATCACTTTTCTTTTTTCTGTCCCTAATTTATAGGAATAGCATTTATGTGATTACCTACTTCTTTTTAGAGAAGTACCTAAACATATCTAGTCACTGTTGTATTTTGTTTACACATGCTTTCAATTTTATTATAAAAGCAACAGTGGTAAATACTGCCTGAAGTTTAACGCTTTTTTAATTTTTTCTTTTGAATTTTGTCTTATCTCAGTTGTGTGGGCTTGTTCATTGTATGTCTCTGTCAACTTTCTGATCCTGAGGCAACACTCACATTCAGATACAAGTCTCTCCATTGACCTACAATGCTGTGGCTAGATGGAGATTCTTGTCTCTTTCTTTCTTTCTTTCTTTCTTTCTTTCTTTCTTTCTTTCTTTCTTTCTTTCTTTCTTTCTTTCTTTCTCATTAATTTTCCAGTGAGGAATTCTATTTCACTCCTATCGCATATCAAGCATTGGATTTCAATAACAACATAGCAACCTGTGTTAATTTTATTTTTTTTAAAAATTAGATTTTAGCTGTTTTTATTTTATAATAATAATTTACAATTCATTCACTTTGTAGCTCAGTTGCAGCCCCATTCCTCGTCTCCTCCCTCCCTTTTCCTCCCCTATCCCTCTCCCCTAGTCTCCTGATAGATGACATTCTCCCCTACTGTCTGACCCTAACCTATCAGGAATACCTGGATCCTCTTTCTGTGGGCTGTCTAGGTCACCCCACCAGGGAGAAGTGATCGAGGAGCAGGCAACAGAGTTCATTTCAGACAGTCTTTTCTCCCCTTATTAAAAGACCGGCATGGAGACTGAGTGTCTATGGACTATGTCTGAGCAGAGGGTCTAGGTTCAGAATGTACTACACTGTACATATGACATGTGTTATATCCCACCGGAAAGGAAGGCCCTGAAATCATTTATTATTATTTATAAAATAAAATGTATGTACATAAGTGATGTCATATTAATTTGAGTCAGTTTTTTTTATTTTTTGCAATGTAGTGCGTTTGACATTTACTTTTTGAAATATTTAGTTTTCAGTTTTCTTTGGTTGTTGAAATTGTAGATAAAGTAATGTGATCTTGTAGAGAACTGATAAAATTAATTTCTAATGTACTCTCAGGCAAAGAAACGAGGGATGAAAGTATAATTCTTTTTCATATTTTTTTTCACTTTTGTATTTCAGTGAAGCAACAGTAATGTTTCCTAGAGGCAAAACCCTTTAGTTAGTAGTACATTTCTTTTTCCTTGGTTTACTTTTGGGAAAGTAGCACACAATCATTCTTGTTATAAATACAATTGCCATCAGAGATGTGTCTTAACAAGTGTGCGTGTGTGTGTTTGATCCTACTCTAGCATAATATAATTCTATTTTAGAGATGCTTTTCATATTAGAATTATAGTATTTAAAGACTTTCAGCAAAACATTAAAAACATATTAGAAAAGCAAACTTCCATGGTGGCATGTAATTGTCTAAGCTGGATTTATGTGGAGATTCTCAGCCATTGCCACAGTGGATGAAGCTGTCATGATTAAAGGGAGGCTCAGTCCAGTGGTCAAAAACTTGTATATAACAGAGAACCCTGCAGGATATGCAGAGAGTGAACATCTTTACTGTGGGGTAATAATCTCTGTGGAATGCCAGCAAGATTCCCAAGGTGTGGTTCATCTGAATTTCTGTGACAGTAACAATAAATGTGAGGAGAAAAAGACTGTGTTGTTGTTTTATAGAGCTTATTTCTGGTTTAGTCTGCAGCAAGAGAATCTTTTTATCCCCAAAGAAATGAATTGAAATCTTAACACTTCTAGGGACCAAATGGATAAAGATCAAATATGGAAAAGCTTGTATTTCCCTTACAGAATAAGAGATTACTGAATTATTTTTAGAACATGATAAAATATACTATCTGTAATTCCCAAAGAATAAATAAAAATTATAAAAATAAGAATGTATGCAATATTGTCTCAAGCTGGGGAGACTGCTCAGTGGGTAAAACATTTGTGGTGCAAGCTGGAGAACCTTAGTTTTGATTCCCAGATTGCAGGCAAAAAAGACACAGTAGTGCATATACACAACCCCAGTAATCTTACTGTGAGATTAGCAAAGCCACAGTTTGAGTCCTCAAGCCTGGGATACATGCAATTGAGTAAGAGACCGTGTCTTAAAGAGGGTGGATAGTGAGAACAGACATGTCAGGCTGGTTCCCGATCTCCACGTGAACAAATGTATGCTGTGGTATGCAATCACCCTCCTCACAAACCCACATGCCTCATGCAGAAGGAAATGCTGTTACAAGCCAAATATCTTACCATATAAAGAGGAGAATTATTGTCCTCTACCCAAGATTTATGAATCATGCTTAACAAGCCTGTAAAATCTTTACCATCATTATCAATATGCAAACAGATGCGTTACATTTCTCAGAGGAAAAATGATGATACAAATGCCACTAATGTATTTTTTTGACCGTTTATTTAGAGTCTGTGTAAGAATAGTTATTTTGCTTCCAAGAATCTACCCACTCACTCACCTTTTTCCCCTCACAGAGACTTTTGACAATGGAATAAGCATGAGAGGCTGAGACAGACGATTCATTTACTTATGAAGGTTTGATACCAGCACCAAGACAATGCTAAAATAAATGCCACACAACATACTTTAGATACTTTTAAAAGGAGGTTTTCCTCTGCTGCTGAAATTGTTCCCTCCACCTAAACCTTTCTATCGTCTTCTAATGTTTACGGTATCCTTTCTTTTTATTAAATACATTATGTTATAACATAGTGAAGTCTTACTTTAGTTTGGTATGACTTTTCATCAGAAATGGCTGCAATCAAGCTCCTGAAGCAGAGGGATTGGCAACCTGGTGACAAATCAGGAACTAAGAGAGCCCAGGAGAGACATCCTTGGAGGTATGAGGTACAAGCAGCATGGTGGATACAAAAAGGAGGCAAAAATTAATTAGTTTTTATTCATGTTCATGTGTCTTAGATCCTGAAAGCTTTTACAGAGTACATATATAAATTTTCTAGTAAAATTTAGGTGGCAAATCAATAAAGTTAACAGGTTTCCTTAAAGGCAGTATATAATCACTTTAAAAGACTGAAAAAGTAAACCTGTCAGAACAGCTTCAAATCAATAAAATATATGACCAGTCACATATAATTAGTACATATGCTGCAGCATGGCCAATGTTGACTTTAGCTAATTACCTTTGAAATTGAGGCAGAATAAAACCAATTATAAGATAGAGTTCATAATTGACTCCAGGATCTCTGCTTTGGGAGAAGAGTCTTCATGGGAGGGGTTGGATATTTGACAGTGTTCGGTGAGGAAGAATCAAGTCATACAATTCAGAGGAATGGCAGAAGTGTGTTTTTTCCCCCTTATATTTTTTGTTTTGTATTAACCATGTATTGCTGGCCATGTTGCCTGCCCCTGAGAGCGGTTACATACACAGTAAGACTCTGTTGGAGAAAACTAATTTTCCTTTGCAAGCAGTTATCAATTATTTGCCAGCAGATAATTTCTGGGTTAGGGAGATGGAGTCTGTCTCTTCCCCTTAAATCTCCCTGAGATACATGACTCTACCGACTAATAGAATCTGACAAAGTGTTAATGTTCTGAGCCAGTCTCAACCTTTCTAATGGTGCGACTCTTTAACACAGTTACAGTGACTTCCAACCTAAATGATTTTCATTACAACTTCATAACTGTAATTTTGGTACTGTTATGAATTGTAATGCAAATATTGGTGTTTTCCGATGATCTTCAGCAACCCTCATGAAAGGGTCTGTTAGCCCCAAAGGGGTTGCAACCCACAGGTTGAGAAGCAATGGTGTAGGACTGTACTAACTGGCCAGCAGGGAGGTAGCTTCCAGAACAGGCTCTGCTTTATTTCTCTGCATCCAGATACTGAGGTCTGTGACATCTTCCAGGATAGGATTTTAGCAAGTAGTTCTTCTGGATGACAAAGAGCAGTGACAATTACCTGTATTTGGGGGAGGATAGTGCCTTAGGAGGGCTCACTGGCGAACAACTTACAAGTAGGTAGTCTAACTAGACACAGGGATTTTCATTTTTGAACAAATTATGGCTACTAGGAAAAGTTATAGCTACATACAGGATGCTGTTACTCAAACTTTTTACACTTTTTTCTGTATGTATTATTTTTAGGTTCACTTGCCAAGTATCAGATTTAGTTCTGATACTAGTTTTTTCTTACTATCTTAGTTTGTGTTGACTCTACTACTCACTGATTTCTGCCATAACTGTAATTGTGAAAGGGAACCTCACTGTGGTTTTAATAATCACTTACACATGATTTGCAAATATTTTCTTCTCTTCAATGGTTTGCCTTTTCACTTAATTGATAATGTTATTTGGAACTTCTTTTGTATAAAAGGAGAATAACAATGAACTTTGACCTTATAAGCTTCTTTGGGAGAATTAAGTAAGCACATTAAATGCTTAGAATAGCATATGATATGCAGCAGATGTGTTATAATATTGAGTATTAGTATTGTAACCCCATTTAAAATTATGCTATTTCACTTAAAAATCTACAAAACACAAAGTGTTTATATTGAAAAAAGAGATGACTAAGGGAACTCAAAGGCAGAGAGGAAATGAACTTGGTTTTTTATGGTCTCTACTCAGTGTTTAATTGTTTTCTCCCCAGGGATTATTGTAATGGCTTTAATTAAAATAAATTAATAAGAGATTTTGTATTCCTCTTTCTTTAAGATAAATTGAACTTAGTAGTTGAAAGCTATTCTGAAAGAAAAGCAATTCAAAAAATAGATTTGTTTATTATGATAAAAAATTTTAATAATGGGATGAAATATTCACCTTATGTATTTATGATAAAACTATCAACTACGCTGAGAAAAATAAAGTGCTTTATTTAATCAATGCAATAAGCTTTTTTCTTACTATTCCTAATTATGGAAATTTTTACTTCCATTTATAAACTCAGAATAAGACTCTGTTTGAGAACGCTGACACATCATAGAAGGCAGAGATTAAAGTCATGTTTATAGATAAAAACACTATCTGTTTCTAAAATAAGGTAGAATATTTTCATTTTCAGCAAAACCATTTCCTATGTGACAGTGATGATCACAGAGAAAAGATGAAATGAGCATTTGTAGTCATAGAAAGTAAACAGAAGTCACCATTATTTACTAATGGAACAAAGTTCAGCAGGGGCATTAAATCTATATTACAGTGCACCAATTTGTATTTTATCATATTGATAATGAATGCCAACATTACCACTGAAGTGAAACGAGGCATTCTCTTTTTAATCCCAATAGGGAATTTAAATCAATAATGCCCACATTATCCATCTATGTGTATATCTATCCATATACATGTACTGTATGTACATGTCTTTTTAAACTACAAAATCATATAATACATTTCACTTTCATTTAAAATCTTTAACACAGTAATATAGTTCTCTATTCTTACAATCAACTTATCCTGTTAGAGTTTTTCAGCATTTTAAATCCCTGCTCTTAGTCAATAATGTTGATTACTTACCATAAGCACTGTGAACGCTATTTTGATACAGGTTATTTGCAATTTGACATCCTCATCTGTATGCATTATTCTGCTAGGAAAATTAAATGAAACCCTTGATTTAAAATCTGAAACACTTGGAAGTAATGATCCTGTTTACTGATTGACTGAAGTTGTGGATTTTAAGCACTACTTAATAGAGGAAACAAAAAGCAATATTCAAATAAAATGGAAGCATCTCAGTTACTTTAGAAAGCATTCATAGTCAAAAAATAATAGACTTTTATTTTTCTCTGTTTATGCCTCAGTGCAATTTAACCAACATTGTTACTTAGCTCAATATTACCAATTGTTTGAGATGCATGGTTGTTCCCAATTTAAAAGTAATGAATCCTATCAGTAATTCCAAGATTGGTAGAGCATAATTCACATAAATCAAGTATTTTGTAATGTATCTACTTAAAGTATATTATTAAAATATACTCCTAAAATACCCATAATAATACCTCTAATAATTTTAGAAGGGTTAGCTTTATTTATAATATATTTAATTTTCTCAGGTTTAATACATTTGACACTAACGGAAGAACTAACACCGTGTCTCTCTGAAATACGTGAAGTATTATAATGCTTGGAGGCATTTGCACAGATAGTTAAATACTGTTTCTCTCATAAGTAATGTTTTCTACATACCTTGCAATAGAAAAAGATGTGTTATGTGTTGGGTTTATGCTGCTTCTAATAAGCACTTACATATGTGTATGTATAGCTGCATTTTTTCATATGTTCAATCATGAAAGTAAGGGCTCACACTAAATAGTATCTTTGTAAAACAAATAATCTGAAGTTTAATGGTGAATTAAAGAACATTATAAACATGCATGTAAGCATAGTGTATTTTTAAAAACAGTCATAGAACTGAAGGTATAAAATAAGCAACTCAAACTTCCCTAAAACAAAATTAAAATATTTAAAAGATTAAATTAGGAGAAAACAATTTATTTTCACATTATTAATAGAAAACAATATGATAAGATAACCAGCTACTCTACCCTGGAAATGCCTTTAGAGGTTCTGCATTATGTTAAGTAGTTAAAGTTGACCAACACTCTAAACATGATAAGAAGATTAAGTGCTGACTAACCTCCTCCTATCAGTGGAGTGCCCATGCAGGGTGACAAGCGCTCTTATCAAGTGTTCATGTTTGGCTGTCATTGGCAATCAGTCACGATGTATTGCTCTTCCCTATACAGCTTTTCCAACTCTTATTGTTTATAAATTAATTTTAAAAGTACTTGCTATGATTAAGCATATGGATTTCATTTATCTGTGCTTAGGTGAGATTTTGGCTTTGAATTATAAGGAGAAATCACAGGCTAAAAGCTACCTATGAATACTAAGTTATTTTTCTCTTCCTCAACAATTAGCAACACACTAAGTAGAGATCAATTAGAATTGAGGAACTGGTAAAGGGCAATAAACCAATCACTTGTGCTTTCACAGATGTCTGAAAGAAGCCTGTTGGTTTACGGAATCCTGTTACTCTATCTAGAAGCCTGTAGGTTGTAAATTGTCCATTACAGTTGTCACTAGACACCTAACTAGAAGTTATGTACTATATTAAAAACAAAGGAAAAGAAAGTTCCCTGCTCTTTGTCTCATAAAACATACAACGTAGTAAAGCTAGAGAATTTAAAAACTATACCATTGAACATTTCAAATGACGAATAAGCTTTGCAGTCTGGTAGAAAGAGAAAGCGAATTTGGAGAGATTTAATCTTCACAATTAAAATATGGTATATAGGGGCTTGAGAGATAGCTCAGTGGTTAATATCACCTGCTATTCCTGCATAGGATTCCAGTTCCATAGACCAGCACTTATATATTGGCTCACAACCTGTTGTAGCTTCAGTCCCCTGGGAATGGAAATTCTGGGCTCCATGGACATTGCATACTCATGGTGGACCTACATAAATTGCGATAAAATGCTCATATACATAAAGATAAAGAACACTAAAATATACATGTGAAAAACATATGGAAACTTCTTTATTTTGTCGTATTTCATGATCATTTGATTTTGTGAAGCCTATTCATATTGCTGTGAATATACTGTAAGAACTCCATACCAATCACAGAAATATTTGTACCCTCATATTTATTTCTGCCATATTAATTATAGCAAAGATTTTGGAACAACTTACCTGTCTAATCAATAAATAAATGGATAATGAAAAACGTGTATTTGTGTGTATATGAAATGGAATACAATTCAGCTATAAAATATGAAGTTTAAAAATTCATAGGAAAATACATTGAATAGAATGCATAATAATAAGTGAAGTCACAGTTTCAGAAAGAAAAAAAAACCATGTTTCCTCTCATCTGTGTAATCTAAATAATAGTAAATATATATACGTAAACAAGTGTACATGAAGATACACTATAACGAAGAAAAAAAGCAATAAAAGCTGAATAAGGGGATGAGAAAGAACATTACTGGTAATGGATAAATGTTATAATTAAGGCTTTTATAAAGATTATTGTTTTGTAGCTTTAATTCTGTCATGGATATTTTTTATTTTGATGGTAGATACTACATGAAATAAATTTGATACTGAATTTAAAAAATTTAAACTAAAGTTAAACTTCCATTAAGTAAGTCTAGTCAAACTGTACAAAATTTCACTGAATTATATAGATTGAAGATCTCGTTAATTTTTCTGTATAGTGTTTTTATTTTTTACAAGTTATTTTTAATTACATTTTTATTTTTCTATTAATTACAGTTTATTCACTTTGTATCCCAGCTGTATCACCCTCCCTTATTCCCTCCCAATCCCTCCCTCCCTCACCTCCCCCCATACCCCTCTCCAAGTCCACTGATATGGGAGGTTCTTCTCCCCTTCCCTTTCCATCTGACCCTAGCTTATCAGGTCCCATCAGGACTGGCTGCATTGTCCTCCTCTGTGGCCCCTCAGGGAGCGGATCAAGGAGCCAGCCACTGAGTTTATGTCAGAGATAGTCCCTGTTCACCTTACTAGGGACCCCACTTGGATATTGAGCTGCCATGGGCTACATCTGAGCAGGGGTTCTACATTATAACCATGAATGGTCCTTGCTTAGAGTATCCGTCTCAGAAAAGACCTCTGGGCCCAGATTTTTAGTTCTGTTCTCCTTATGGAGATCCTGACCTCTCCAGGACTTACTATCTCCCCCATCTTTCATAAGATTCCCAGCACTCTGTCCAAAGTTTAGCTATGAGTCTCAGCATCTGCTTTGATACACTCCTGGGTGGAGTCTTTCAGAGGCCCTCTGTGGTAGGCTCCTGTCCTGTTTCCTGTTTTCTCCTTCTTCCAATGCCCATCCCTTTTGTCTTTACGAGTGAGGATTTATCACCTTACCCAGGGTCCTCCTTCTTGCTTAGCTTCTTTAGGTGTACAGATTTTAATATATTTATCCTGTATTATATGTCTAGTATCCACTTATAAATGAGTATATACCATGTGTGTCTTTCTGCTTCTGGGATACCTCACTCAGGATGATTTTGTCTAGATCCCACCATTTGCCTGCAAATTTCATGATTTCCCTATTTTTAAATGCTGAGTAGTATACCATTGTGTAAATGCACCATAATTTCTGTATAAATTCCTCCATTGAGGGATATCTGGGTTGTTTCCAGGTTCTGGCTATTATGAATAAAGCTGCTATGAACATGTTTGCAGAAAAATGCAAATAGATCCATATTTATCACCCTGCACAAAACTGAAGTCCAAGGAGATCAAAGACCTCAACATAAAACCAGATACACTAAACCCGTTAGAAGAAAAAGTGGGGAAGAGCCTAGAACTCATTGGCACAGGAGAAAACTTCCTGAACAGAACACCAACAACACAGGCTGTAAGATCAACAATAAATAAATGGGACCCCATGAAACTGAAAAGCTTCTGTAAAGCACAGGACACTGTCAACACAGAACAAAATGACAACCTACGGATTGGGAAAGGATCTTCACCAACCCTATATCTGACAGAGGGCTAATATACAGAATATATAAAGACCTCAAGAAGTTAAACAGTGACAAACCAAGTAATCCAATTAAAAATGAGGTACAAAGTGAAACAGAAAATTCTTTGTAGGGGAATATAGAATAACAGAGAAACACTTAAAGAAATGTTCAATGTTCTTAGTCATCAGGCGTATGCAAGTCAAAACGACCCTGAGATTTCACCTTACACCCATCAGAATGGCTAAGATAAAAAACTCAAGTGACAATACATGCTGGAGAGGATGTGGAAAAAGGGCAACCCTCCTCCGTTGCGGGTAGGAATGTAAACTTGTACAACCACTTTGGAAATCAATCCAGTGCTTTCTCAGACGATTAGGAATAGTGCTTCTTCAAGAGCCAGCTATACCACTCCTAGGCCTATATCCAAAATATGCTCAAGCACACAACAAGGACATTTGCTCAACTATGTACCACATTTTTAATTGCATTATTTAGTCTGTTTGTGTTTAGCTTCTTCAGTTCTTTATATAATCTGGATATTAACCCTCTGTAGGGTTGTTGAAGATATTTTCCCAGTGTGTACACTGCAATTTTGTTCTGATGACTGGGTCCCCTGCTCTGTAGAAGCTTTCAGTTTCATGTGGTACCATGTATTGATTATTGATCTTAGAGCATGTGCTCTTGGTGTTCTGTTCAGGAAGTTGTCTTCTGTGCCAATGAGTTCAAGGCTTTCCCCCCCTAACAGGTTTAGTGTGTCTGGCTTTATGTTGAGGTCTTTGATACACCTGAACTTTAATTTTGTGCAGGTTGATGAATTTTGATCTATTTGAATATTTTTTTACATATAGACCTCCAGTTAGAGCAGCACCATTTGTTGAAGATTCTCTCTTTCTTTCGTTTTGTTTTTTGTATGGTTGTGGCTTCTTTGTCAAAAAGTAAATTTCCATAGGTGTGCAGGTTAGTTTCTAGGTCTTCTATGCGATTCCATTGATCCAGCACTCTGTCCTAGGACAGTACCATGCCATTTTCATTACTGTAGCTTGAGGTTTGGGATGGAGACACCTCCAGAAGATCTATTATTGTACAGGATTGTTTTAGCTATTCTGGGTCTTTGTTTTTCCATATGAAATTGAGAATTTCAAGGTATATAAAGAATTTTGTTAGTATTTTGATGGGAATTGCATTGAATCTGTGGATTGCTTTTAGTAGGATGGCCATTTTCACTATGTGGATCCTACTGATTCATGAACATTCTTTCCATTTCTCATAGCTTCTTTAATTTCTTTCTTCAGATATTTGAATTTTTTTCCATACAGGACTTTCACTTGCTTGGTTAGTGTCACACCAAGTTATTTTATGTTATTTGTGGCCATTTTGAAGGGTATTGTTTCCCTAATTTCTTTCTCAGCCCATTTGTCTTTGGTATACAGGAAGGCTTCAGTTAATTTTGAGTTAATTTTTTATCCAGCCACTTTGCTGAAGGTGTTTATCAGCTGAAGGAGTTCTCTGGTAGAATTTTTCGTGTCACTCATGTATACTATCATATTATCTGTGAATATGGTACTTTGACTTTTCCTTTCCAATTTGTATCCCTTTGCTCTCCTTAAGTTTTCTTATTGCTCTAGTGAGGACTTCAAGACCTATGTTGAAGAGATAAGGAGAGAGTGGACAGCCTTGCCTTGTCCTTGATTTCAGTGGATTGGTTTAAGTTTATTTCTGTTTAGTTTGATGTTGGTTATAGGCTTGCTGTATGTTGCTTTTAGTAAATTTAGGTATGTGGCTTGTATCCCTGATCATTCCAAAACTTTAAACATGAATGGGTGTTGGATTTTGTCAAATGCTTTCTTGGCATCTACAGGGATGATCATGTGATTTTTTTCTTTCTGTTTGTTTATATGGTAGATTTAATTGATGGATTTTCATATGTTGAACTGCCCCTACATGCATGGGATGCAGCTTACTTGGTCGTGGTGGATGATATCTTTAATATGTTCTTTGATTCGGTTTGCTAGTATTTTATTGAGCATTTTTGCATCAATGTATATTAGTGAGATTGGTCTGAAGTTTTTTTGTTGGGTCTTTGTGCAGTTTAGGTATTGAGGTGACTGTGGCCTTACTTTATGAGGATGGCAATGTTCCTTCTGTTTCTATTTTGTGAAATAGTTTGGAATATTGATATTACTTCTTCTTTGAAAGTCTAGTCGAATTCTGCACTGAAACCATCTGACCCTGAGCTTCTTTTGGATGGGAGACTTTTGATGACAGCTTCTATTTCCTTAGGGGATGTAGGACTATTTAATTTATTTACCTGATCTTGATTCCGCTTTGGTAAATGGAATATGTCAAGAAACATGTCTATTTCATTTACATTTTCAAATTTTGTTGCATATAGGCTTTTGCAATAGGACCTAATGATTGTTTGGATTTCCTCAGTGTCTGTTGTTATGTCCCCCTTTTCATTTTGATTTTGTTGATTTTGACTGTGTCCCTCTGCCTTTCAGTTAATTTGGTTATAGATTTGTCTATCTTGTTGATTTATTCAAATAACCAGCTCTTGGTTTCTTTGTTTCTTTGAATTATTCTCTTTGTTTCTAATGTATTAATTTTAGCCCTGAGTTTGCATATTTCCAGCTGTCTACTCCTCTTGGGTGTATATGCTTCTTCTTCTTCTTCTTCTTCTTCTTCTTCTTCTTCTTCTTCTTCTTCTTCTTCTTCTTCTTCTTCTTCTTCTCTAGTGTTTTCAGGTGTGCCATTAAGTTGCTTACATGAGAGGCTTTGAATTTCCTTATGAGGACATTTCGCGTTATGAACTTTGCTCTTAGCACTGCTTTCATTGTGTCCTATAAGTTAGGGTAAGTTGTACCTTCATTTTCATTAAGTTCCAGGAAATCTTTAATTTCTTTCTTTACTCCCTGTCCCAGTTGTCACTGAGTAGAGAGTTGTTCAGTTTTCATGTATATATGTGTGTATGTGTGTGTAGGCATTTTGTTATTTCTGGTAATGTTGAGGTTTAGTTTTAGATCAGGGTGTTCTGCTATGATACTAGGTATTATTTCAATCTTCTTGTATCTGTTGAAGCTTGCTTTGTGCCATACTATATGGTCAATTTTGGAGAAGGTTCCATGAAGTGCTGAGAAGAAAGTATACTCTTTTGTGTTTGGGTAAAAAGTTCTGTAGGTCCAATTGATTTAGGAACTCTGTAAGTGATATTACTTTTCTATTTAGCTTCTGTCTCAATAATCTATCCCTTGGTGAGTGATGGGTATTGAAGTCTCCCACTATTAAGGTATTGGGATCAATATGTGATTTAAGCTTTAATAATGTTTCTTTGACTAATGCAGGATCCCTTGTGTTTGGTGAGTAGATGGTCAGGATTACTGTGATGTCCTCTTGGTGGATTTTTCCTTTGATGAGAATGAATTGTCCCTTCTCATTTCTTTTGATTAATTTTAGTTGATTATTTTATTTGATATTAGGATGGCTACTCCAGCTTGCTTCTTGTGCCTGATGATTGCTTGGAAAACCATTTTCCAGCCTTTAATTCTGAGGTAGAGTCTTTGTTGTAGGGGTGTGTTTCTTAAAGGCAGCAGAATGTTGGATCCTGTTAGTCTGTGTCTTTTTATTGGAGAGTAGAGACCATTGGTCTTAATGATTTTGGTGACTAATGGTTGTTAGTTCCTTTGATTGTGGAGTTGGTGGTGATTGTGTATTTGATTTCTTTTGCTTGTTTAATGTGATTGTGTCTTTATTCTATGTTTTCTTGGGTGTAGTTGATCTCTTTAAGTTGAAGTTTTCCTTCTAGTATTTTCTGTAGGTTATTGCTACATGCACATTGTTTAAATTTAGTTATGTCATGTAGTATTTTGTTTTCTCCATCTATGTTGATTGAAAGTTTTGCAGGATATAGTAGTCTGGGTTTGCTCTGTGGTCTCTAAACTTCTGCATGATATCATGATATCTCCTCAGGCCCTTCTGACTTTCATAGCCTTGTTTAGAAGTTGGGTGAGATTCTAATAGGTCTGCCTTTATATGTTACTTGGCCTTTTTACCTTGCTGCTTTTAATATTTTTCTTTATTCTTTAGATTTAATGTTTTGATTATTAGGTGACAGGAGGAGTTTCTTTTCTGTTCTAATCTTTTTGGTATTCTCTACTCTCTTGTATGTTTATGGGCATCTCTTTCTAAGGTTGATGAAATTTTCTTCTATGATTTTCTTAAAAATAGTTTCTGGGCCTTGGAGCCTGGAATCGTCTTTTTTGTCTATTCCTATTGTTCTTAGGTTTTGTCTTTTCATGGTGTCCTTGATTTTTTTGGATGTCTTATGTTTGTAACTTTTCCAATTTTATTTTTTCCTTGAGAGATGTATCTTCAGCGCCTGAGATTCTCTCTTCCGTCTCTTGTATTCTGTTGGTGATGCTAACCTCTGTGTTCCCGATCTCTTCTCTAAGTTCTTCAGCTCCAGGGTTTTCTCTGTTTGCATTTTTTTATTGATTCTATTTTCGTTTTTGTGTCTTGAATGATTTTATTCATTTCCTTCATCTGTTTGAATGTGGATTTCTGTCTTTCCCTGATGGCCTCTATTTTTGCTCATTTCCTCTTTTTATGTCTCAATTGTAGATTTAATATAGTTTTCCTGTATTTCAACTGCAGTAGAATATCCATTGATTTTTGGAGATTCTGGTGAAGTTATGATGTCCTGGTTTTTGTTGCCTGTATTTTAACACCATCCTAGCCGTCTGGTTGTCTGTATCCTTGATGGTTTCTTCTTAGAGCCTGTACTGCAGACCGGACCCACCTGTCTCTGGACCCCTGGATTCTCTGTCTCTGCTCTCTCACTGTCTGGGACCATGTTGCTTGGCCACAGGCAGAGAGATCTGAGTCCAGAGCTGCCCCGGTGCCCCACAGGCGTCCCCAAGATGGTGGAGGGGAGATGAAAGACCTGAGGGGACAGGAGCACCACAAGGAGAGCAACAGAACCAACAAATTTGGGCCCAGTGGTCTTTTCTGAGACTGATACTCCAAACAAAGTCCATTCATGGAGATACTAAGTAGGTTCTCTAGTAAGGGGACCAGGGACTGTCTCTGACATAAACTCAGTGGCTGGCTCTTGATCACCTCTCCCTGAAGGGGAACAGTTTTACCAGACCACAGAAGAAGACAATGCAGCCAGTCCTGATGAGACCTGATAGGCTGGTCAGATGGAAGGGGAGGAGGACCTCCCCTATCAGTGGACTTGGGGAGAGGCATGGGAGGAGATCAGGGAGGGAGAGTGGGATTGGGAGGGTATGAGAGAAGGGGCTACAGCTGGGATTCAAAGTGAATAAATTGTAATTAATGAAAAAATAAACATATTTTGAAAAAAGATGGTAAAAGATGAGGTTTGGGTCCCAGGATTGGCTCAGCTCCGCGGCTGTGCTGGTCGTGTTGTTTCCGACCCATGTAAACTAGGCTACTGGGGAGCAGGCAGAATGATCTCTGAGCCTAGAGCTGCTCCAGTGCCTCATAGGCCTCGTTGGGGAGGAGGACAACAGAACATGGGTCAGGTGCCTTGTTCAGCTCCACTGGTTTCTCTGTCTGTGCTGGGTTCTTTGATATGAGACAGGCTCTGGGGCACTGACAGACAGATCTCTTTGTCTTGAGCTGCTTCAGTGTACTTCAGGCTTCCCTTAGATGGTGGATAATGGAACCTGGGTTCCAAGCCCAGCTCAGGTCCACTGTGTTCACTGTCTGTTTTGTGCTGGCTGAATCTGACCTGGATGAGCCAGGCTGGTGGGGAGCAGGCAGAATGGAACTGAGCCTCCCCAATAGTACTAGAATATATTGCCATGAACTGGGCAGAGAGAGTGAGAACTACTCGCCTCTGTAACCAGGAAGGTGTCCACAGGATGTTGAGTGTGGTCTGCGGGGTTTGGGAACAGGAGCCTCTAGTCCATAGGACTGTGAGAGTGGGCGCCCAGGTTTGGAGTCTCACCCTCAGTACAGGAAGCTATTCACTGCACAGGCGGTGAGAGTGAGAGTCAAGGGCAGAGCTGCCAGGCTCTGGTCCCACGAAGATATCCACAGAAAGTGGGTGTGGGCGGTAGGTAGCCTAAGGATGCTGGGTAGGAGCCCTCTGCATGTGCCCTGCTGCTGGCCGAGGAAGATATCCACAGATGGTGGGATTGGGCCTGTAGAATAGGACTGCGGCAGTGCCATGCAGGAGCCAGGGACATTTTCCTGGTATTAGCCAGGTGGCCTGAAGACAGACCTTCTAGTATCCCCATGGATTCTCCTATCACCTGAGAAACACAAATGTTGGGGTTTTAGGGTCCACAGTACAGCCTGCCGGTCATCCTGTTATCACTGCTTAACTGCTGTTCAGATATCCTGCGTGGTTGGTGCGCCATCTTGAATTCCCGAAGGACATTTATCTTTAAAAATTGTTTAGAGACAAGAAAATAACTTCACTCTGAACTTAATCTTTTCAAGGAATATTCCTTACAAATGTGTTATCCATAACCATCATAATAAAAAGTTTAAAATAGCAAAATGGTCATTTAAGAGAAAATATAACCGTGCTTAGAATTTTCTTCTTGAGTTACAGAAATTAAAACCTGTGATATTTTCTTATTTTTTATAAGTCATTAACAATGAGTTGTCTCTTATCTTTAACAAGCTTTACTCTGCACTCTGATTTTATTTTTCCAGCAGATCTTAATTGAAAAAAAAATTTATGGATAAGAGAAACAACTTAGTGACAGAAATAACCCTCTAGGATAGGGGGCAGAATCCCATTTCCCGCTTTGCACTGCAGGCAGATTTTTCTCTTTCTTTTGATATAAACAGTTTTTTAAACTGTATATCTTTTTTCCTCATCTAATATGCAGAGTTGGTGTTTATTGAGGTGTAAGTTTTATTTGTCAAATGAATATCAGCACAGCTGGGACCCACAGCATAGTTTTAAAAGTTGTCATGGGAATGGAGGAAGGAAAGCATTATCCACAGTTTGCAATATAGCTTTTTTTCCTTATTGCAGCAGAATAGAACAAGTAGTAGAAAGCAATATTTTAGAAAGAGAAATTCCTTTGTTCTTGGATGTTCACTATGCCTAGAGGGAAATCAGAAATTGGATACCAGCATGGTAAAGACAAATTCTGTAAGCACCAGAGGTTTTGATTGGTATGGCTGGTTGAGCATCAAATTTAGTAGGGTTAGTCTACAGGAGTCATGAAACAGTGCATGGATTTTATGAGTTAAGTAGGGTATTCTATTATTCTAGTAAATTTGTGCAATCTCTTTTCTGGATTGGAGTAGTACCTCATTTAATTACACTAACCGCTTTTGTACATTATTTTCTTCTAGTTGTCCAAAATTATTGACAAATGGTTTGAATGAACTAGCTAAAGATTTTGAAAAGGAGTCTAAATGCAAATATCAATAACTTCCTAGCAAACTTAAAAGTACTCATTAAAGACCAAACATCATATATAATTAACCAACATGGGCAAATCTAATCTTGAGTATGGTAGATTTTTGGGCAAGATATCTTTGGGAGGTAATTAAGTCATGAGGGTACATGAATTGGATTGGTGTCTTATTAGTCTAGAGAGTTAGATGGCTCTTCCTACCATGTAAGTTTGCAAAACGTATTTGACAAACATTATACTGCAAGGAATCCACAGCAGAACCTGCCCAAGATGACCATTTGTACTTGAGCTTCCAGCCTCCAGAGTTGAGTATGCATATGTCCCAATCCCTAGTCTAAGGTGTTTTATTATAGTACTTTGAACAAATAAAAACAACACAGTAATCTTTCTTGCTTCTCTCTTCTCCATTTTTCTTTCTCATTTCTATAACAGTACTAACAACAATAAAAATAAAGCAATAATAGATTATTTTAGTTACTGAAAAAATCATTTAAAAAGAAATGCTTTGTATCTTTAACTGCATCAACTTTGGAGAATAGTTTTCAAATAAAATAGTCATTAGCCAAATATTTTACTTGGCAGAGTTCAAACAAGGAGGAATTTGGAAAGTAAATGTTTGTTTCATTGAGACAAGTTTTTAGTAGAAATAAAGGTTTTGATCATTATATCCAAAGATTGTTTCACTGTGATAGAACAATAAACAGTTCATTGTTGTTGATGATTTACTCCACAATCCCTGTAACATGTTCTTATATGTCCATTGGTAGAAACCATGCATATCTATGTAGTTCAGAAAGTATCAAACAGATACTAATAATATAGCAATACTCAAAAATATTATCATTAATCCACTAGAAATATTTTATGCAATAATGAAAAAAATGGATATACTTATTTCCTGAAAAGAAATGGTTTGAAAGCAGTGCTATTGATATTTTAATTCAGAGGGGGCTTATATGATACAGTCTGTGCGTTATGTGATGAAGACTTCTACAACACCTTGTTCTTGCGATGTGACTGATAGAAATCTGGCATTACGTTGCTATTTCTATTGGTCAATTTGAATTTAGAAAGGAAACTATAAATGAGTGGTCATATTTTCTTCTGTTATAAAGTTATGTATTATGTTATAGATGTTATGACTTGATCTTCCAACTGAAATGTCTACATTGGCATCAAGCTCAAGGTAATTCACTTATATGATTGCACTAATAATATCAACTTGTTCTCTAATTTTTACTGCATTTTTAGATATTTATTTAGTGTACTTTGTTATTATATTTTGCTTTTTAACTAACATAACATTAAATATCAACAAGAGAGAAAGAAAACATGATTCAATTTATTTTATTATCTTATTCCTGATAAAACTACCAGTAAATACAATGTGATATTGTCAAACTTTTCTGTGTTTATCTGTAAGTTGTTGTAAATTATTTATTATGTTGTCCAAGCACACTCCTTCTTTGGAAAATTCCATTACTTACAAGAATAACATACATTTTATATTATTTATATTATGTGTTATATATATTGATTAGATGTATTTATGTTATTTATAACCAGTTGTGTCACATGAAGAAAACACTGTGAGTCATTTTTCACATTGCTAGAAAAAGGAACTTGTCCTTCACCATCTGCTTCCAGCTGAGAGAAGTCTAAGTTCCATCCCAGGCCTACTGGACATCAATTTGAAGCATAAGACAGTCATTTTGGCAATAAGAACCTGAGAACCTTAAACTGCAGAAAGTGAGTAAGGAACTTAAAAATTCTTCAGGATTAGTCAAGTAAATTTGACTGATGTTTCCTTGGGTCAAGGAGATGGAGTATATCCAGTATCCAGAAAGGACCACTCTGGCCTTGATCCTGACAGGTTAACGAAACTTGGGAAATGTGACTGCCTGAGGCTAACTAGTGGTCTATGCTGTCAATTTGCCCAAGAGAACATTACAAGTGTGAAGAAAGAATGGCATTCCATCATCTCTGGAAAGCCAGAGTCTCCATAACTATCTGAGTTCATCCTCTTTCATCCAGATGGTACTAAGACTGTTAGAATTCCCATATGAAGACCTCAGATCAGTTTCATGAAGGTGAAATGCTTAAATGATAGAAGCACATAGGTTTTGTTTTATTTCATTATATTTTATTTTGTTTTATTATTATCCCTTGGAAGCCTGCTTTCTAATGAGAAACAGAAAGGGAATGGATAGAGATGGCATATGGACAGAGATTTCAAGAAGGGGAGGAAGGGAAAACCATAATCAGGATAAATTATATGAAGGTAAAAAGCTATTGAGAATAGGAGGAAAAAATGGAAACAATTTTTGAACCATGTTTTCACAAAGTATTTAAGGATATGTGAACATTTGAATGAAAATGAATAGAATAAAGACCATAAAGGGATACTCCAGAGACTTTTCTTTTACATTCTGAAGAAAGTTATGGTTATTACTTTAATTTTCTTTATTAATTTCCTAAACTACACTCAAAATACTAAGCCATGTATACTTTGGCTAAAGTCCACTGTAAATCCATGTTCCAGAGTGATGATGCCCAGCCCCAAAGGAGGCACAGCAGCCATTGAGTAAGTACATATAAATGAATTAAAAACTTGCATGATTCTACCAAGTTTACCCTATGAAGAAAAAAATAAGAAGGATAATAAAAAAACTAAGGTATAAATCACCAGGGAATTACAATAGTTATTCTAGTGAACAAATTCATGTTTTATATTAGATTAAAAACAAATCACACTTGTCCCCATAAAACTCCCCTCAACATATTGATAGATGAAGTTCTGTAAATTTATTTCACCTTCCTGCTGACAGTTAACTTTGGATCTTATTCTGAAGTTGAGTCTCCATATGTAAGTCATTGCTATTGATCGCCTTTTCTGAAAACTTGAGTCATGTGATGGTAACATGGGTTAGCTTCCTGTTCCTGGAGAAACATCAGTGGTAGGTTAGAAGTCTAGGAGAATCCTCAGAAAGGTTTGAAGTCTCATGTGTGCAACCCAGAGAGATTGGTTTATACTAACCCTGAATTGTACTAGATAAAATAGCAAGGCTGGACAAAGCCTCCACAATAGGTTAAAACATAATACTTCTCGACATTATTATAAGCTAAAGAACGTGGACTTCAGAGACACATCTCTGGGGGGTTTGGCTATCACAATCCAGAAAAAAACACCAGAGATGAGAACTTGTCATGGGTTTGTGTTACAGAAGTGCACAATTTTGTTGTGGTGGTCAGGAACAATGAGATACCATTGGCTTTACAACTTTACAACTGTTTTGTTTTCAGCATTGTTGACATAGTGCAGAACTTCAATCTTCAGCTCATGTAAATATCATGTTCACAATTAGAACATTGTGACAGTACTGTTATTATTTTGATTATGAATGTAAGGAGTTGTATCTATGTAGAAGATCCTACTACTCAGGGCACCTGAAATTATTGAAAATATTTTTTCTTATGCTATGTGAAAATAGATCACTATTTAATGTTTACTGAAGGTAACATAAAAATCAAGGCAGACTAAATGTTAAAAAAAATACTTGCAAACATTGTCTTCTGCCCTTCCGACATGACTAGGTATAAATCATTTCAAACTGCCCTCAATGACCAGCCCACTTTCATGACTGTAATTCCTATTACACAAATGCAGTTGCATGGGAAATCCTTTACAGTAAGCATATTTCAGAGCATTTGTACCCACTCTGTGCAAAATGACATCTCTTCAGGGTTTTAACCGTGTATATTAGCTACAAAGCACCTATGGGTTCTATTTACAGTGTCCTGTCCCTTTCTTACGTCTGTTATAACACTTTTCAGTTCACTTCATGTTATAAGTTGTTTGTGACTAAAGATTAGTAAAAATATCTACACTTAAACAAACAAGTAAAAGCACCTAGAAATTGCCAGAAGTTCCTCAGACTTTTTGTAAACCAGGAAAGGATAGAAAACACAAGAAAGAATAGTGTAAGTGCAAATCTTAGGCAAGTAGTGACAAAAGCCTTGTCCTTGAAGCTTATATAAATAACTTTCCAGTGTTTTTTTAACCTTTTCTCCCCTCTCTCTCGTCCCCTCAGCAGTGAGGCATGTCACTCCACTTGTTCACATCCATCTTATTTTATTGATGTCCACTATGGTGTCTGTACAGGTCATCAATTTTGCTGCCTCTTAGGCAGCTAGTGGGAATGTACAAGGTAAGTCACCAGACTTTGTGTGTCAGGCTTGAGGAGGGAAAGGGAGGAAGTGTCAGCTTTCTTTAGCACTAACAGTCCCAATCAGATACTGGCACTGGGCCTCATAAATCTTGCGGATGACCCAGGTGAACCCTGAGGCTCAACGCTCACTGAAAACTGATCAGGTCTCTGCTTAGTTTAACATGCCAGTTCTCAGTGACAAGTGAAGGGTTCAACAAATGCACAAAACAGATATATATTAGTTGACAAACTAATGGCTTTGAAAAGAATGTTTGACAATTGTTTAAGGCTGTCTGTAGATCCATTATACTGATAAACGACCAAGCTGGTAGATGCTCAAGAGGAGCCGGTTAGGAGGGTACCAACTTAAAATTAGTTGTTGTTTTTCTCTCTCACCCCTTCTTTCCTTCCTTCTTTGCAATCTTTTTTATTTTGTCCATATAGGGATGGATTCTATGAGCTACACATTCAGGAAACAGAAAATTACCTGTGCTGCGTGTGTTTAACCTTGTAGTCCAAGGGGAACTGGAAAGACTGGGAGACTGCCCTCAGTGACCTGCAATTGACCGCCTGAACTTCTAAGTTAGGGTCAACAGGGGCCCAGAATCAAAGGTCAGCAGCTGGTCAGCTGTGCCTAGCTCGGATGTAGTGAATAGGAAGACTTTATTGCTGTGATTTATGCAATTTGCGGAGACAGGTTAAGGAGACTTTCAAACACACCAAGGGCTCGCAGGCACAGGGACACCCTGCTCTGGGAAAGTAAATTCTGATTGTCAAATCTCTTGGGAATACGACTTGAAGTATTTTACCCTCTGTGTTTAGAGATTCACTCCCACACTCGACCTCTGAATGTGACAGGGTTAAAGTTTCCAGATTTATTTAAACCATACAAATGCACCAAATGAAGCACTCTCAAACTTTGATTCATTGCAAAGGCAGAAAAAGCACCAGTAATGAGTTATTTGGGGATGCATTTCACTCCTTCAAAAGTTAACTGACAAATGAGTTGCTTCGGAGTGCAGACTATAATAAAAGTTAGCCCATGTAAGACACTTCCCCCCAAAGACTTGCTATTCAGATTTGTTCTGGTAAGTTGGTTCATGTGAACTTATGTTATTGATATATTATCATGATTTTTGTTTTTTTAGCATTATGGAGATAAAAATAATTTTTCTTCTACCAAATAATACATGTAAAGTCTTAAAAAATAAGCCCCCTTTTCCTAGTTTGCATGTAATGGAGCTAGAAACAGACCAGGGATTCCATTTTAACAGAAATGTGCCAAATGTGGCGGCCTTTCTTTGTTCAGTTTCTGCATGCCTAGTAGAGTACAATGAGGATCTGAGTCATGGTACAGACATGCATGTCAGTTTTACTCAGTTTTAAAGGGAAAAAATGGAGCCCAAGTCTTTCATGATGAGAAACTTCTTGGTGCAATAAAGCTTTAAGTCCCTGTGCTGTCTTTCCGAGGGGCACTCAGTGCTTCTGGGTGCCTCCATAATTTAAATGGGCTGTGAGCTAGTAAATGCAATTCACAGGGTATTAGTCTATAATGTGGTCTAATTTAATTTACTAAGTGAGGAGGAAAAGGTAAAATTGTGAAAGATATTCACTCTGAAAAATTGCTAGTCTACAATAGCAGCTGATTTCCATAAAGGGTTCAAGACACACACTTTAAGTAAAGATACATAGGCTGTAAACACATGTTTGTAAAATGCACGATTGAGATGACCCACTGGATGCCCTATTGGTTTGCCAACTACCGAACAGCCAATCATGTTGCGTATAATAAGTGAGTCAGTCTTACAGGGTATGTTAATAAAAGCTATGAATTTTGTTTTTTTTCTACAGACACATTGCTTACCCCTAGCCCTCTCTTCTCTGTAAGGACACATTAAGTTTCTTTTTTTCCCTCTTTAACACTGTACAATAATATACCTAGAAAAAAGTCTTAACAGTGTTTAAGATTCCACTTTGGAGGGATGGAGAAAAAAAGACTATTTCACATTTTTGTTAATGCTTGGTTCCTAGTGGTGGTCCATCTCTCTTTCACTGGGTTAGAGATTCTGTGGCTAAAAACAAGGCCTGTGAAGGGTCACCCAGAGAAAGTTAGAGAAAGGACAAGAAGCTTCAGGCAATGCACATCAGCTCATGTCACTGCCACAGTCCCTGGCCTCTCAGTCTTGCCAGTGGCTCCTCCCACTTCAGTGTTGCTAAAACGCTGTCTTCCTGCTGCATTGACTCGGTTGTGAGAAGCATATCCTCATTCTTGGACAATAAAAACCAAAGCTAATGTTCCCAGCTCACTGTAAATAGCTTTTTGGAAACTCGGTTAATTAAATCTTCCATTATGAACTATTTTCTATTACTAGAAGGAATTGCAAGTACACTGGGAGCACAGGGCAACAACTAATGAGGTGACGGAAGATCCGAAGGGATGGTGCATTGTGAGAACGGTCCCAGAGAAAGTCTGTGGCAGAGCAAATCTCAAGGAGTAGGAGTTCACTCTAACAACGGCCATTATTGATTAATTGGTACTTTTGATAGCTCCTGCAGAAGTCAATGAACACTTTTGTTTTTGTCTTTTGCCCTTGGTACTTTCGATTGATTCATGGATAGCCTTGTCCATAAACTCAAACAGATTAATGTTGGAACTGTGTTTGTGAGTATGAATAATTTAGTCTACAGAGCAGTTCTTGTTGGGTAGTACAGATCTCCCCATGTTGCATGGACTATGTCTCATAGACTTTTTGTTAACCATTGACAGCTCAGTCTGTGGGCTACATTTCTTTTTTTAAAGTTGTATTTTTATTAGTAGTTAAATTTTATCAACTCTGTACCCCAGGTGAATCCTGCTCCCTCATTCCCTCCCGATCCCACCGTCTCTCCCTTGTCTACTCCCTGCCCCTGTCCAAGTCCACTGATAGGGGAGGACCTCCTCCCTTTCATCTCACTCTGGATTATCAGGTCTCTTCAGGACTGGCTGCAAAGTCCTCCTCTGTGGCCTAGCAAGGCTGCCCCTCTCTTGCAGCGTGAGGAGCCCACCATTGAGTTCATGTCAGAAATAGTCCATATTCTCCTTACTAGGGTACCCACTTGGATACTGAGCTACCATGGGCTACATCCGAGCAGAGGTTCTAGGTTATATCCATACACGGTCCTTGGTTAGAGAAACAGTCCCATATTAGGCCCCTATGCCCAGATATATTTGGTCCTTGTGGAGCTCCTATCCATTCCAGATCATATTAACACCCCCACCTTACATAAGATTCCATGCACTCTGCCCAAAGTTTGGTTATGAGTCTCAGTTTCTGCTTTGATACACTGCTAGGTAGAGTCTTTCCAAGGCCCTCTGTGGTAGGCTCATGTCCTGTTACTTGTTTTCTCCTACATCCAATGTCCATCCAATTTGAGTTTCTAAGTGAGGATTAATCCTCTTACCCCAGGTTCTCTTTCTTGTTTATCATTTTTAGGTGTATAGATTTCAGTATGTTTATCCTATCTTATTGGTCTGTATAAGTGAGTATATTCCATGTGCGTCTTTCTTCTTTTGGGATACCTAACTCGGGATGATCGTTTTTAGGTCCCACCATTTGCCTGCAAAATTCATGATTTCCTCCTTTTTAATTGCTAAGTAGTATTCCATTGTGTAAAAGTACCACAATATCTGTATCCATTCCTCAACTGAGGGGCATCTGGGTTCTTTCTAGGTTTCGGTTATTAAGAAAAAAGCAGCTACATTTTTTTAAAAATTTATTTATTTTTATCTCAATCACAGGTTGGGTACTTTGAATCCCAGGCGTAG
>CM053743.1:87807430-87873474 GCA_028658305.1 Pachyuromys duprasi | reverse complement strand
TCCTACATTCTGCTGCATCCAAGAAACACACCTATGCAACAAAGATAAACACTACCTCAGAGTAAAGGGCTGGAAAAATATTTTTCAAGCAAATGAATCCAGAAAACAAGCTGTGGTAGCAATCCTAGTATCTAATAAAATAGACTTTCAACCAAAGTTAATCAAGAAAGAAGAGGAGGGGCACTTCCATCTCATCAAAGGAAAATTCCAACAGGAGTACATCACAATTTTGAACATTTATGCCCCAAATACAAGACCACCTACATTGTAAATAAAACATTATTAAAACTGAAATCACACATTGATCCCAACACCCTAATAGTGGGAGACTTCAACACTCCACTCTCACCAAGGGACAGATCATCTGGTCAGAAGCAAAACAGAGAAACAAGGGCACTCACAGGGACCCTAAATCAAATGGATCTAATAGATGTCTACAGAATTTTCACCCCAGAACAAAAGAGTATACATTCTTTTCAGTACCTCATGGAACCTTCTCCAAAATAGACTATATAGTTGGTCACATAGCAAGCCTAAGCAGAGACAAGAAGATTGAAATAATCCCTGTATCCTATTTGACCATCACGGTCTAAAGCTGGACCTCAACAACAATAGAAACAGCAAAAGGCCTGCACATACATGGAAATGAAACAACTTGCTACTCAAGGACAGCTTGGTTAGGGAAGAAATAAAGAAAGAAATGAAAGACTTCCTAGAATTCAATGAAAATGAAAGCACAATATACCCAAACCTATGGGACACGATGAAGGCAGTGCTAAGAGGAAAGTTCATAGCACTAAGTGCCTTCAGGAAGAAATTTGAAACATCTCATACAAGCAACTTAATGGCCCAACTGAAAGTCCTAGAAAAAAAGAAGCCAATACACCCAAGAGGAGCAGAATGCTGGAAATAATCAAACTCAGGGCTGAAATCAATCAACTAGAAACAAATAAAACCATTCAAAGAATCATTGAAACCAAGAGCTGGTTCTTTGAGAAAATCAACAAGATAGACAAACCCGTAAACAAAAAGGCAGAGAGAAACTATCCAAATCAGCAAAATCAGAAATGAAAAGGGGGACATAAGTACAGAGGCTGAGGAAATCCAAACAATCATTAGGTCTTACTACAAAAGCCTATACACCAAAAAATTTGAAAATCTAAATGAAATGGATAGTTTTCTAGAAATTCCACCTACCTAAATTAAGCCAAAATCAGATAAAAATATTGAATAGACCTATAACCTCCAAGGAAATAGAAGACGTCACCAACAGCCTCAAAAACAAAACAAAAACAAAAACAAACAAACAAACAAAAAGCCCTGGGCCAGATGGTTTTAGTGTAGAATTCTACCAGACTTTCAAAGAAGTCCTAACACCAACTCTCTCTAAACTGTTCCACAACACAGAAATAGAAGGAAAATTACCAAACTCTTTATATGAAACCAGAGTCACCTTAATACCTAAACCACACAAAGATCCAACAAAAAAGATAACTTCAGACCTATCTCTCTTATGAAAATTGATGCCAAAATACTCAATAAAATACTTGCAAAGTGAATCCAAGAACACATAAAAATATATCATCCACCATGACCAAGTAGGCTTCATCCCAGGCATGCAAGTGTGGTTGAATATACATAAATGCATCAATGTGATCCACCATATACACAAACTGAAGGAGAAAAACCACATGATCAACTCCCTAGATGCCGAAAAAGCATTCTACAAAATCCAACACCCATTCATGTTTAAAGTCTTGGAGAGATCAGGCATTCAAGGCACATACATAAACATAGTAAAGGAAATATACAGCAAGCCTATAGCTAACATCAAACTCAGATCAACTCCGCTGAAATCAGGGACTAGGCAAGGATGCCCATTATCTCCATATCTATTCAACATAGTACTTGAAGTCTTAGCTAGAGCAATAAGACAACTAAAGGAGATCAAAGAGATACAAAATTGGAAAGGAAGAAGTCAAAGTATCACTATTTGCAGACGATATGATAATATACATGAGTGACTCCCAAAATTCAACCAGAGAACTCCTTCAACTGATAAACACCTTCAGCAAAGTGGCTGGATACAAAATCAACGCAAGAAAATCAGAAGCCCTCCTGTACACCAAAGACAAAGGGCTGAGAAAGAAATTAGGGAAACAACACTCTTTACAATAGCCACTAATAACATAAAGTACCTTGGGGTGACTCTAACCAAGGAAGTGAAAGACCTGTATGAAGAAAACTTCAAATATCTGCAGAAAGAAATTGAAGAAGATATCAAAAAATGGAAAGACCTCCCATGCTCATGGATTGGTAAGATCAACATAGTAAAAATGGACATCCTCCAAAAGCAATCTACAGATTCAATGCAATTCCCTTCAAAATACCTACACAATTCTTCACAGACCTTGAAAGAAAAATTCTCAACTTCATATGGAGAAACAAAAACTCCAGAATCTCCAAAACAGTCTTCTACAACAACTGATCATCTAGAGGTATCTCCATCCCCGACCTCAAGCTGTACTACAGAACAATAGTAATAAAAACTGCATGGTATTGGCATAGAAACCGAATAGTGGATCAACACAACCAAATAGAAGACTCAGAAATGAAACCATACACCTATGGACACTTGATTTTTGACAAAGAATCCAAAACCATTCAATGGAAAAAAGACAGCATCTTCAACAAACGGTGCTGGTCCAACTGGATGTCTATATGCAGAAAAATGAAAATCGATCCATATTTATCACCCTGCACAAAACTAAAGTCAAAGTGGATCACAGACCTCAACATAACACCAGACATACTAAACCCGTTAGAAGAAAATTTGGGAAGACCCTAGAAATCATTGGCACAGGAGACGACTTCCTGAATAGAACACCAACAGCACAGGCTCTAAGATCAACAATAAATATATGGGACCTCATGAAACTGAAAAGCTTCTGTAAAGCAAAAGGCACTGTCATCAAAACAAAAGGAGAGCCTACAGACTGGGAAAGGATCTTTACCAATCCTATTTCTGACAGAGGGCTAATATCCAGTATATATAAAGAACTCAAGAAGTTAAAAAGCAGCAAATCAAGTAATCCAATTAAAAAATGGGGTATGACTTCTTTTCCAATTTGTATCCCCTTGATTTCATTTAGTTGTTTTATTGCTCTAGCTAGGACTTCAAGTACTATGTGGAAGAGATATGGGCAGCCTTGCCTAGTCCCTGATTTCAATGGGATTGGTTTAAGTTTCCTTTCATTGAGTTTGATGTTAGCAATAGGCTTGCTGTATATTGCCTTTACTATGTTTATTTATGTGCCTTGTATCCCTGATCTCTCCAAGACTTTAAACATGAATGGGTGTTGGATTTTCTGGAATGCTTTTTCGGCATCTAGGGAGTTGATCATGTGGTTTATATGGTGGATCACATTGATGGATTTATGTATATTGAACCACCCTTGCATGCCCTGGATGAAGCCTACTTGGGCATGGTGGATATTATCTTTTATGTGTTCTTGGATTCAGTTTCCAAGTATTTTATTGAGTATTTTTGCATCGATGTTCATAAGAGAGATAGGTCTGAAGTTCTCTTTTTTTGTTGGATCTTTGTCTGATTTAGGTATCAAGGTGACTGGGGCTTCATAGAAAGAGTCTAGAACTCATTGGTACAGGAGACTACTTCCTGAATAAAACACCAACAGCACAGGCTCTAAGATCAACAATCAATAAATGGGACCTCATGAAACTGAAAAGTTTCTGTAAAGCGAAAGATACTGCCATCAAAACAAAATGACAGCCTACAGAGTGGGAAAGGATCATTACCAATCCTACTTCTGACAGAGGGCTAATATCCAGTTTATATAAAGAACTCAAGAAGTTAAAAAGCAAGAAATCAAGTAATCCAATTAAAAAAATGGGTTATGGAGCTAAAAAGAGAACTGACTGTAGAGGATTATATAATGGCAGAAAAACATTAAAGAAATGCTCAACATCCTTAGCCATCAGGGAGATGCAAATCACAACAACCCTGAGATTTCACCTTACACCCACCACAATGGCTAACATCAAAAACTCTAGTGACAAAGCATGCTGGATAGGTTGTGGAGAAAGAGGAACCCTCCTCCATTGCTGGTGGGAAACCAAACTTGTACAACCACTCTGGAAATCAATTTGGCACTTTCTTAGACAATTAGGAATAGTGATTCCTTAGACCCAGCTATACCACTCTTAGGCATACATCCAAAAGATGCTCAAGTACACAACAAGGACATTTGTTCAACTATGTTCGTAGCTGCTTTATTTGTAATAGCCAGAACCTGGAATCAACCTTCAGTTTTCCCTCAGTTGAGGAATGGATACAGAAATTATGGTACTTTTACACAACAGAATATTACTCAGCAATTAAAAAGGAGGAAATCATGAAATTTACAGGCAAATGGTGGGACTTGGAAATGATCAACCTAAGTAAGGTATCCCAAAAGCAGAAAGAAACATATGGTATATACTCACTTATATAGACCTATAGGATAGTAAGGTCATGTTGAAATCTATACACCTAGGGAAGATATACAAGAAGGAGGACCCAGGATGGTATGATCAATGCTCGTTTAGATGAACAAATGGGATGGACATTGAATGGAGGATAAAATAAGCAACAGGATAGGAGCATACCAAAGAGGGCCTCTGAAAGACTCTATATAGCAACATATCAAAGCAGATATTAAGACTCACAACCAAGCCATTGGCAGAGGGTGGGAAATAATAATAAAATTAGGGGAAGTTAGTAAGACTTCGGGAGAACAAGAGCTCTATAAAGTCCAAACTGAGCAGGGCACAGGGGTCTTATAAGAGATAGTTTCTCCAACCAAGGACCATGTATGGATATGGCCTAGAACCCCTACCCAGATGTGGCCCATGGTAGCTCGGTGTCCAATTGAAGACCCTAGTAAGGGGAACAGGGAATGTTTCAGTCATGAACTCGATGGCTGGCTCTTTGACCCTCCCCCATACACACCAAGGAGTAAGATCCTAGCTAGATCCCAGGGGAAGACATGGTAGCCAGCCCTGAGGAGATAAGATGAACTGGAGTCAGATGGAAGGGGGTGAGGTCCTCCCCCATCTATGGACTTGGAGGGTGGCAGGGCGAGGATCAGGGAGGGGTTGGGAGAGTGGGAGGGAATGAGGGACGGGGCTATGACTGGGATACAAAGTACCTAACCTGTGATTAATATAAAAATAAATAAATTACATAAAAAAGAACAAAGATAACTGGATTTGTTTCTTGCACCTTTGAAACAACATTGTGATTGCACAGCTCATTTTCCCCATGGACAAAATTGTGTCTAAAGCATCATTTTACTTTTCCCTCTTCTCTTTAAGTATGTCACCAACCTGTTTATCATGATACTACTCAATGAAGATAGAGGAAACCAAATCTAGTTTATATAGGCTTAAGGCTAAAAGACCCAAGTTCATTCCAACTATAAATGATGAACACACACACACACACACACACACACACACACACACACACACACAGTGTCCTTATTTAAGAATAGAAAAGATGATCACAAAGTATGTAGTACATGTCAAAAACTTTCAATGAAAAGGAATTAAATAATCACTGAAATTGTTTCTTTCATAACATAAAGTTTTGCAGGATAATGTAAAATACACACACACATACACGCACACATATCTTTGAGTACCAGGTCATTCACTTGTCATCCTCTCTCTATCCTTTTCTGACATAAATATTCAAATATACACATTGGAAAGCCCCTCTAATTCCTTTTTTCTATTATTTTCATTTTTACACAATCTATTACAATGTTATAATTTATTCACTTTTTATGCCAGTTGTAGCCCACTCCCTCATCTCCTCCTGGTTCCCCCCCACCCCTCTGCCTTCTCTCCTCCCCACCTTTCCCTCTTCCCTGGTCCACTGATAAGGGAGGTCCTCCTCATATACTATCTGACCCTAGCCTATCAGGTCCATCAGGACTGCTTGGATCCTCTTCCTCTGCCGTCAGGCTAGTTCACCCCACCAAGGGGAAGTGATAAAAGAACAAGCAACAGAGTTCATTTCAGAGACAGTCCCTGATCCCCTTGCTTTGGCACCCACATGGAGAATAAGCTGCCTATTGGCTACATCAGTGAAGAGGGTCAAGGTCCTCTCTAGCTGATGTATCAGTCTCTGCAGGCAAACCCAGGCCCAGATTTTTTGGCTTTGTTGGTCTTCTTGTGGAACTCCTGTCTGCTCTGTGTCCTCTAATATCCCCCTTCTTCCATAAGACTCCCTGCGCTCTGCCCAAAATTTGGATATGAGTCTTAGCACCCTCCTCCATCTCTTTTTGGGTGGAGTCTTTTAGAGGATAGTTGTGGTAGAGTACCTTCTTGTTCCCTCTCTTCTACCACTTCTGCTATCTACCTTGTTTGTCCTTCTGAAAGAGAACTAAGCCTTTTCCCAGGCTCCTCCTTGTTATTTAGCTTCTTTAAGTCTGTAGATTTTAGTATGTTCATCCTATGTTATGTGGCTAATATCCACTTATAAGTGAGTATATACCATGTAGACGTTTCTGCTTCTGGGTTACTTCACTCAGGATGATCGTTTCTAGTTCCATCCATTTGTCTGCAAATTTGATGTTTTCCTTGTTTTTAATTCCTGAGTAGTATTCCATTGTGTAAATATATAACAATTATTGTATCCAGATTCTGGCTATTACAAATAAAGCTACTTTGAACATAGTTGAGCAAATGTCCTTGTTGTATGGTGGATCATCTTTTGTATACATGCCTAGGAGTAGAATAGCTGAGCCATGAGATAATGCTAATCCCAATTTTCTGAGAAAGCACCAAATAGAGTTCCAAAGTGGTTGTAGAAATTTACCTTCCCACCAGCAATGGAGTAGTGTTCCCCTTTCTCTACAATCTTTCCAGCATGTGCTTGAGTTTCTGATCTTAGCCATTCTGATGGGTATGAGGTAGAATCTTAGAGTCATTTTAAATATTAATTTATTTTTAATTACAATTTATTCACTTTGTATCTTAGCTGTAGCTCCCTCCTTCATCCCCTCCCAAACCTACCCTTTCTCCCTTTTCTCCTTCCTTGCCCCTCCCTGAGTCCACTGATAGGAGAGATCATCCTCCTCTTCCATCTGAAACTAGCCTATCAGGTCTCATCAGGAGTGGCTGCCTTGTCTTCCTCTGAGGCCTGGCAAAGCTGCTTCCCCCTCAGAGGGAGGTGATCAAAGAGCCAGCCATTCAGTTCATGTCAGAGACAGCCCCTGATCCCCTAACTACGGAACCCACTTGGAGACTGGAACCCACTTGGAGCTCCAATGGACTACATCTGAGCAGGGGTTCTAGGTTATATTTTGGTTGGAGAAACAGTCTCAGAAAAGACCCCTGTGCCCAGATGTTTTGGTTCTGTTGCTCTCCTTGTGGAATCCTGCCCCTCAGGTCTTTCATCGCCCCTTCTTTCATAAGATTCCCTGCACTCTGCCCAAAGTTGTCATTTCCCTGATGACTAAAGATTTTAAGCATTTCTTTAAGTGTTTCTTCATTATTTGATATTCCTCTATTAAGAATTCTCTGTTTAGCTCTGTACCCATTTTTAAATTGAATTACTTGGTTTGTTGGTGTTTATCTTCTTGAGTTCTTTATATATTCTGGATATGAGCCGTCTGTTAGATGTAGAGTTAGTGAAGACCTTTTCTCAGTTTGTAGGTTGTCATTTTGTTTGGTTGACAGTGTCTTTTACTTTACAGAAGATTTTCAGTTTCATGAGGTCCCAATTATTGGTTGTTGATCTTAGAGCCTACATGATTTAAGCTTTAATAGTGTTTCTTTTATGAATGCAGGAGCCCTTGCATTTGAGGCATAGATGTTCATAGATGTTCTTTGATGAGAATGAAGGGTCTCACTCTATCTCTTTTGATTAATTTTGGCTGAAAGTTTATTTTATTAGGTATTAGGATGACTACTCCAGCTTGCTTTTTGGGTCTTTTGGCTTGGAAAACCTTTTTCCAGCCTTTTCCAGGTAGTGTTTCTGAAGTGTGTTTTCTGAGTGCAGCAGAATGCTAGATCCTGTTTATATAGCCATTCAGCTAATTTGTGTCTTTTTATTGGGGATTTGAGTCCAGTGATATTGATCGGTATTAGTGAGCTATGAACGTTAGCTCCTTTTATTGTGGAGTTGGTGGAGTGTGAGTTGAAGGTCAGGGGGCAAGTGTGTGCAGTTGCCTTGAAGCACAGTGTTGCAGGCACAGGTAGGGGTGGGGACGCAGTGCCTTGATGGGTTCAGTTTGAGTGGCAGTTGTGGGGTGTCACAGAAGGGAGCTGGGTTGTGGCTTACAGGCCTGCTGGACTCTGTGCTCCGACTACTTAAATTCATCTGGCTGGCGTCATCTTGCGTACATGATCCTCTGTTACTGTTGTTTGCCTGGTCTCCTCAGGGTGTCCAGCAGAGCAGTGGCTTGGATGCTGAGTATACTGTCCCAGTAATCCTGATGCTACCCTCAGGGTGATAGGAGGGATCTGATGTCTAGAGTAGGGTCCGTGGACCTGGGGCTCTGCACTGGACCTTATACAGAAAATGCTGGGACCCAAGGTTGGAACCTCTTAGATCTCAGAGATGGCTATGGAATATGTAGGGGGTGGAGGGATTGAATCCAATCCACCAGATGTACCAGGTATCCTGAGGCTGTCATCAGGGGAGCAAGGAGCTATCCAGTGTTTGATGTCTGGCTGCTAGAGCAGGGGTCCTTGCACCTGGGGCTCCACACTGGCTGGAGTGTGCAAAAGTGCAGGGCATCCGCAGTTTCCAATCAGCCCCAACTCACAGGATGTCCCTTCTAGTCTGGGAAGCCCCAAAGTCGTTGTCCTGGTACCAGCTGCCTATCCACTCACAACTTCAGAGTATCGGATTCTCTGTCCCTCAGATACGGTGGACACTGGTTGCTGCCATCTTGGAACTTTACCCTCTTTCTGTAACAGCTTTCTATAATCTGCCATGATATGATCTTGAGTAGCATTCTGTAGCCAGACCTTACAAGAATTCAGCGAAAAAGAAAAAGCCCCCCCAAACAAAGCTATCCACTGAAAAGCCCCTCTTACCCTTGCCCCAGCTCAGGGCCACATGATGGTACTTCTCTGTGGAGAGCACGAGTGGAGCAAGGATTGGGAGCAGAGATATGATTCAATGATCTTCCTGAGTCATCTAGGCAGAAACAGAGTTATCCATAAAAGCTGCATAAACATTAGGCTAGAGTAAGGTTCTTTGATTGGGCAAAGTTGTCACTTTTACTTAGAGAAGAAAGGAGAACTGTAAAATTACTGAGAAGAAAGAACTATAAAATTTGCATTGGTTACAGGAAAAGTCTTTTTTTTTTTTACATGAGGATGTGAAATACGTTAGACCTTATGCTTAAGTATATTTTTTACTTTGTTCAGGTAATTGGTAAATCGGGCAATCCAAGGAGGCTGTTTTCATTACCATTGTGTTTATCTCGTGCATGTAGAAAAGCCTTCTGCTCCTGGAGCAATTAGTAGGATTTATGCTGTTTAAAATTCTTGACCCACTGATAGATTCAGGAGTCAACAATGAGTGTAGACATGGCTTCTCATTACACAGTAATCCCTGGGCGGGGAAGAAGGAAAGATCTGGCTTGACTAAGAGAATAAATGAGCTGAAAAATTACATTTACTGTAAGTACTAATGCCCAGGGTGCCCAGGCCTTCATCTGGCACACAGCAAGTTCTATCTTCCCTTTGATGGAGGAAATGAGAGATTAGGCCAAACAGCTGATTTTTATCCTAGTCACTCCACAAACTGTCAGTGTTTGTTTGAGATTTCTCCTACTAAGCTGTTTATCACTCTGACTTTCTTTGTTCTTCCTGGCTTTGATCTCCGTCGACCAGATTTTTGTCCTAAGTAACTCTAGGAGAATTCTAGGACAAGAGCAATCCTCTGACTTGACATGTGAAGCACAGGTCCTGCTTTCTCCATCATTTGTCTTTGCTTGTCTATGTGTCTTTTGTTGTCTTCCTTTCCTTTTATATTTTTCCTGTTTAGGTCATGCTCAGAGTATAGAGTATCAGTAAAAAAAGGAAGAAATGGGGCTTCTACTGAATTTCTCATTTGGATTGATTTTTTTTCAAAGAGCTGCAGAATAGCAATAAATGCTTGCTCTAGTTTTGCCACATGGGATTACATCCAAAGACAAGTGTTTATTTCCTTGGTGAAAAATAATATCCTAGCTGACTTCTTTGGTTGCAAGTATAGGATCACATTAGTTAATCTTCATGAGATCAATCCGCCCTATCCCTTTGCATTTGATTATTGCAGAATGTTTGAAAAATCACAGCCATTTTGAGGTCACTATAGATTTTATTTTTGTTGATATTAGCATTGTATAAGTATAGTTTCTGGATCTAAGTCATTAATATCATCATCAATGTTGTTCTTTTATTTGCAGCTTTTTCACTGTTGACAGACATATGGTTTATATACATATTTTGGTTTCTGAATATCTGAATTTGTTGTAAGACAACTTGGAATCAATATCCATAAAGGATCTATAAAACGTGATTTATAAACCTATTTTAGTATATATCACACACATATATTTATAATCATAAAATTTGGCATATGTCATATTGCTAACTAAAATTACACTAGCTGGAATTATAATAGCTCAGTATAGATCAGAATCATTTAGAGTGATTTTACATAGGATTGTGAATAAAAGGAATATAAATAGGCATTAATAAACAGAATATTTTGATTGCAAGATCACCCAAACCTAGAGAATAGTATAGAAAAGGGAAAGGGATCACTGGTTAAGGTTGAAGAACTTAGCCTAGGTTACAGTTAAGGCCATTGGCTGTAAGAAAATTCAAATGTTGTTATCACTACATGATAATAATATTTCCTGGCAGCAGAAAAGTTAAAGTATATTCAGTCAGATGTTAAGTTGTCCCATACTTACAAACAAAGCTATGGTTATAATCAACAGAATAAATGTCTGATGACGGAAACAGATTATTGTTATGAAGGTAGCAATTAACAACTGCCAGCAGTTATTGTGTTTGTTATATAATATGCTATAAATAACATCTATGTAACGAACTACTATTTAATATAAATTTCTGACCATTTCGATGTATTTACTATGTGTGCATAAAGCTTGTTTATTATGAGCTTAACATAAAACCATTATTCTTATGGTCTATATTAAAATAAAGTCATGGAAAATCCGTAAATTCATTCATGTCCTTAGAGGCATTTTCCATAAAGAAATGGATGGAAGACAACGCTGAAAACATGCCTTCGCTAGAAGCTGGGCGTCTCTCAGCCAAGGATTCACTTCTCACTTGTGGTAGGAAGATGCTACTGTCAGTCTTTGTCATCTAAGGTAGCACCATCTTTTATCTGGATGTTTGGTTAAGAGATCCTCTTACTAAAATCTTACCATATTTCCATGCAAATTTTCAAATTGGATTTTTACTTGTTAGTCAACTCAAATCTTGATGCATGTGTCTATTATATCTGTGTCTCAGCTTACAAGTTAAGTCATATTGATGTTAAAATATAAAATTTCATATATATAAAAAACACACAAAACCAAAACCACATATACAAAATATACAAAAATACATAAACAGGTAGAATTAATTCTCACAGGAGAATAGCTATGGGGTCCATAAAAATACTTATTTATAGCTAGCAGTGTATATTATAATTTTTGTCAGTTATATACATTTTAATCTAAGTTTGAAAAGTTAAGAAAAAAATCTTATAAGTGCTCCATAAGGTAGCCTTCATTAGTTCTACATCTTTCCATTAGATAAGCAAGCGGGTAATTCTGAGCTCCTCCCAGAGGCTTTATAAAGCCTCCTTTCTGAAGAAACTGCGTACTTTAGTTCTGACACAGAACGTTATGGACTCTGAGTCCTGAGTAAACCCACAGTTCCACAGAATTATGAAGTCATACCTATGTGGACGTAAATCGCACTAAAGAAATCACAGTTGTCCACTGAGCTATTTAATTCACACAAGAGATGCACTTTTACTGTCATACAAAAAAATTAACTCACTACAGTACCAAACAATGATATTGAATGAGGCTTAATACACCCTTAAGTAATAAACTTACATAATTCAAAGCTTTCAGTATGCAGCAAAGCTAAGCATATAAAGATTACTCCTTTGCTCCTGTCCCTCTGTGTTTTACAGTCCTGAGAGCAGCTTATGCATGGTGCCCACAAAGCAGTGTGGAGGTATTTAAGGGCACATTCCAGAAATTCAGAGTATCATTTGAGAATTTGCAAATGTTGATTTAATATATATATATATTGATTTATACTATAAATAATCTTATTATCTCACTAACACACTTTCTACTTCCCCTTTTATTACATATGTGTTGTTTTCCCACTCATCAAGCTCTTAGTCCCTGTGGACCAAGATAAAGTCTACAGTGTGAGGTTTGTCTCTGTCTACCCTCCTGTCCTGATGTCTTTATATATTCAACGGTTTAACATACATATAAATGAAAACATTCGCTTGTCTGAAAGGATATTATTTGTAGAATTCCTGAGATTTGAAAAACTTTTCTTCACTGTTTAGCTTTGTGTGAATTTTATTTAGGAATAGCTTAATAAATTTAGGGAATCATTTAGTTAATGTTTTACAAAACTGTACAAACTTCATGAAAATACAACTAACTAAGCTGTCACATGTGAATTATGGCCATTTTATAAATTAAAATAAACCTAATTAGCATTCATCATTTATTTAATTAATAGTTGAGTTACTAAGTGTCTAAAGGTCTTGTACTAGACTGAACACTGGGTATAATGTTGCATATTAATAATCTACAAGGAGAATATTTTCTAGGTCTTATTAAATTCCCTAATGTATTTCATGTTATTTTAGGCATATTACCTGTATTTTCTTATCTAATGATCTTAACAATTAATGGTCTTCATTTTACTCATTTGCAAATGAATGTCTAGAGAAGTAAATTGACTTTTTAAAGCTGTAATCACATTCAGTGTCTGCTTAACTTCCAAATCCTTGCTTGCAAATTTCACCAACAAGCATGCATTTATGGACAACACAGCTTTCCAAACACATAACTGCTTACAACACAGATTCTGAAAGATTTCACAGAAAAATAGAGGGTTTTGTATTTTCTTTACAAACTAGAGAATCTGGCAGGTCTCCACTCTCCTTGGCACCTGTTGGCTAAATAACAAACGCACACTGGAGAGTGGAAATTCTGTGGAAGTCTGACATAGTTTCCACCAGCTAGCCCTGCAAGTTCCTGTTGGTCATTTCTGCAGGAAATCAAGTTTGAGACCTCCATATTATTCCATCTTTTCTGGATATTAATGTATTTTAGTGTAGAAAAATCATATCAAGGCATAATTTTGGAATAAAATAAAAGATTAAAATTGTGGCTTTGTTACTATTACAGCTATTGAAAGATGGGATGTGGTTATAGGGCAACAATATTCTTCCTATGACACACACACACACAGAAAAAATAAGAAAAACGGACTAAATAATGCATATATTAACAACATAATAAGTAAACATAAAACTGTATTGATGGGAGAGAAATAGTTAAAGACAAATCCCCTGGCTCAGAAGATAATTTTTGAGAAATTATATAAAATGCAGTATCAAGAATACAAAACTATACGGATGGAGAGACGGTTTGACAGTTAAGAGCACTGGAAACTCTTCCAGATGACCTGAGTTTAGTTCCCAGCACCCAAATGAGAACTAACAACCATCTGTAACTCCATTTCGAGGGATATGATAGCACTGTCTGGCCTCCGTGTGTACCAGGTGCACAAGTGGTACATAGATACACATGTAGGAAGGACACATATATTTAAAGAAATAAAAACATATGAAACTAATAATGAAAAATGATTAAGAGACGTGAGTTTACACTGAGAAGATCTACTGCATGTTCAGATGCATTTAATACTAAATAAACAAAGTATAAAAAAGGAAGAGAAAATATTTAGAATAATGAGTTTTGAAGGTGGTCAGGTATGTTAGATGATTAACAGCTGCTTTTATCTGACACACTAAAGAATAAGAAAAAGAAAGAAAGGATACCTATTCAAAATAGGGGAAAAGAGAAATAGCTTTTGTTTTTTTAATTTAAAAAATTTGTTTTTTTAAATTAACAAACATGGTTTCTTTACTTACATAGTTACAATACACTCTACATTTGCAAGCATAGTTTGTATGACATAGCTTTTGCTGCATTTCATTCTACTCCCCAAGTCTAAGGCATACTAGAACATACTTTTTATTTCTTTAAAAGAAAATTAGTTATAAGAAATCACTTCTATAAAGATCTTTTTAAAAAATGTCATGAGGCCCTGTCTGACCTGAATGCACATTAAAATTATAATACATCAAAAGCCTATTTACTAAGATTTAGATTTTAGCAAATATTATTTTTTTATTCTTATTATTTATTGCAATTTATTCACTTTGTATCCTCTCTGTAGCCCCCTCCCTCATCTTCTTCTGGTCCCTCCCTCCTTCCCGCTTTCCACACCTATGCCCCTTCCATAGTCCACTGTTAGGGGAGATCTCCTCCCCTACTGTCTGAAGCAAGCCTATCAGGTCTCATCAGGACTGTCTGGGCCCCCTTTCTTTGTGGCCTAGTAAGGCAGCCTCACCAGGGGAGGTGACCAAAGAACTCAAAAGTATGAAGAACTCAAAAATAATAAACATCAAAAGAAATAATAATTTCATCAATGGGAGAAGTGAACTATGAGAAAACTCTAGTATACTGGATAGCAAATGTAGAAACAAAAAATATTTCGAGAATTTCTTAATGAATACAATGTATTTTTATCAATCCACTCCTTCCCCCTTCAACTCCTGCTGTGCCCCTCCATATCTCCCATTCAAATTCATTATATTTTCTTCTATACTCATTATTATTATATATAAGTATATGTAATTATTACATAGTTACGTATACACACACATATATAAAACCTGCTTAGTCCGGTTATTGAGTCTAATTAGCATTGCCCACAAATACATAGGAAGTGGGAAAACTAACAGGCAACTTATTCCTGAAGAAATCCAACTCTCCCTCAGCAACTGTCAATGACACAAAACTCTTCAGCTCGGACTTGGGCCTTGCGAGTTCTTCACCTATCCATGCTGGAATGTTGACTGAGGTGGTCACAAGCCATTTGACTTTTATCATAACTTCTATGTTACAGAATATTATGATATTCCAATAAAAGTTTTGAGTTTAATCATTATTATCATTATTAATTTGCTTTGTAGAGAATTGTACCCCTCTAAATGTAATTTAGTTTACAAATATTATTCACAATTTAAAACAACCCAAAACTTTATACGTTTTATGATCTCACAGCAAGGGTAAGAGAAGGATAATTGCTGACAAAAGAAACTGAATTTAATAAACAAATGCCTTAAAATGAATTTTTAAAATAGTTTTAGTAATATGGAACTCAAACACAAAAAGTGTGGGAAGATTAAATGTAGAAGTGACACAAAGCTAATAAATATATATTGTCAATAACACCAAAAATACTTTTTGGTAAATAATAATGTGAAAATTTAAGAAGTTAATTGAATTCAATTTGTATACTTCCTGACTTTTTGAAAGAAGGATTTACATATATGTGCACATTTTAGTAGCATATTAATTTTAAAAATGAGTTTATAATGACATTTTTATACATGTTTCATATGTTTGAATCTTGTTTTCTCTCTTTCACGTCCCAAATTCTCATTCTACTTTCAAACTTTTTCTTTCCATCAAGACTCTGTATAAGAAAGAAAATATGGAATGTTTACATATCTGAGCTAGGTTTTATAGGGAGTGGAATCCTGAATGAATGTGTATTTTTTGACACGGGCACAGCCATGGCAAGGACACAATGTCCCAGTCACAGAGGCATGGCAAAGACTTTCTCTTGGTGAGGCTGAGAGGGATAGCAACACCTATTTCGGGTCCATGTGTGGATGTTGATGGTGTGTGTACAAAATGAAAATGTCCACCATCAGTCCCTCAGACCTAGGATGTAACTGCCTGAAGACCCAACAGAGGGTACTTCTACTAGGATAGCTAAACTTGTCTTTGCTCTCTGTGTGTAATAATCCCCCGTATATATATGCATATGTATATATGTATATATATGTATATGTACACATATATATACATATGTATATATACATATGTATATATATGTGTATACATATGTATATATATACAATGTATATATATACACATATATGTATTTATTTATTAGATTTAATAACATTTTTATCAATGGTAGACTAATGTTTCTACTTATTTCTTATCCCTATTCAACTTTTTCCTTTCTTTTTTCCTTCATTTCTTTCTTCATTCCTTCCTTCTTTCGTCCTTCCTTTCTTGCTTTCGTGTTTTAAAATGTCTGTTCAGTTTAGCAATGGATTTGTACATTTAATAGTCAAATTCCAGGAATGAAGAAATGTTCCACCATGCTCACCTTGAAGTTTGTTTTCTTGCTGACTGCCATTCTGATTGGGATGAGATTGGAATCTGTGACATTATCATTTACTTCTCTGATGGTTGAAAATTTGGAATATTTTTAAATGTTTTTTATTTGTCACTGGCACCTCTACTTATGGGAATTGTCTATCAGTTTCTTCCCACTTGTTTATTGAGCTTGTTGTCTTTTGTTGTTCATTCTTTTATGTGTATGTGCACATACCCACCTGCCTATATGATAGACACTTCTACATTTACTATTCTCACCCTTTTGTGTTTGAGTTCCTTATTACTAAAATTAACTATTTTAGAAATTCATTTTAAAGCATTTGTTTATTAAATGCAATCTCTTTTGTCAGAAATTATCTTTTTCTTACCCTTGCTGTAAGATCAGATATGATAACCTATTTTCATGCATATATGTATGTGGGCACTTGGTGACCAAAAAACAAACTCAAGTATCATTTCTTAGGCACTTTCCACCTTGTTTTTCTTTTTAGTCATTTTCATTAAGTTTTTCAGTTTCCTTTAACATGTTTTGATCACATTCAATTTCTTCCCTGAATTCCTCTCTGATCTAACCTCTAACTTCCTGATCTCTCTCTCTCTCTCTCTCTCTCTCTCTCTTTGTTCAAACCCTTATAGTCCAATTTGTGTTTCACAATTACTCTTGAGGTGGGGGAGTCCTGCCCTAGGACATGGTCAGCCTATCAAGGGCCATACCATTAAAGAATACTGAGTCTCCCTCTCACAGTAGAGGATATCATCATATCCTCAGCTGGAGATGGGACTTTATGCCTGCCTACCCCTACCATGCCAAGATTTTGTCTGGGTGGAGCTTGCCCAGGTCTTGCTCTTACTGTAGTCACTGTGAGTTCACAAATGAAATTGCACTGTTTTGCTCTGAAAACTGATGTTTGACGTTATTCACCATAAATGGCTCTTATAATCTTTCTACCCCTCTTCCACAAAGAACCCTGACTCTTGGTATCAGGGGAGTGTTATACATATCCCATTTTGGGCTAAGCACTCTGCAGTATCTTATTGTACATTGACCACTTGTGGGTCTCTATCTTAACTAGCACATTCTAAAGAAGCTCCTTTGAAGAGACTTGAGAGTGTGTGGATATATATATATATATATATATATATATATATATTATATACTTATATATGGAATACATAAGTATATAAAATGTTATTAGGAGTTATTTTAATATTATATCTATTTATTTAGAAACTATTACCACAGGTTCTTATATCCTTTTATCATGTAGAGTTTGGGTTTCTTTTCATGGGATGGGAGGTGATGGGATGGGTTACTTCTCATACTGAGAAAGTAATCAGGAAAACAGTTACATTCACAAAAACCTTAAAAAATCTTGGAATAAGGCTAAGCTGGAGACAAAAGGCTTAAGGCTTTGAAGCAAGAAATTGAAGACCATACTAGGAAATGGAAAGACCTGCCATACTCATGTATTGGTAAAATTAGTAATGTGAAAATCACTGATCTACGACAAAGGATCTTCAGATTAAATATAATCCCCATCAAAATTGCAACCCATTTTTTCACAGAAATTGAAGAAAAATCTTATGTTTCACATGGAAATACACACAAAAAACAGTAGAACTAAAATAAATCTGAATAGTAAAAGAGCCACTGGTTATGCCACATTGTTTGGTGACCATAGGCCTTCTGGCCTGGCTAACAATCCAGAGATCTTCCTGTCTCTGCCTCTACTCTGCTGAGATTTTATAAACTCACGTCATCATATCTAGTTCTGGGACTGAACTCAGTTTTCAATGCTGCCTGACAAGCTTTTTACCAACTGAGCTGCCTCCCTAATCCACATTTACTGTTTTGAGATATTTATACATCTAGATACTAACTCCAGATCAGATATGCAACTATACAGAAGGTCTTTCACCTTACTGCAAGAAAGAGTTGTCAACTCTTTCTATTATTAGAGTCACATTTTAAAAGTCACCATGGGAAGCTTCCAGAAGTGAGGTATTCTTTAAATACAAATTTGAGTAAAAATGCAGGACTGGTTTTAAGTCATCAACATACAAAACATTTATGAATATGGTACAGCCATCAACTAGTTATAAAGACACTACCAATTTGAAAGATGAAAGCTACAGACATTGAGAACTGCCGTTTCTCACTGGCTACGGACCGCTGGCAGCCTTGATGCCACTAAGTCACCAAGGTAACGTGTAATTCAGTAATTGTTGGTGAGCAAAAAAGAATCTAAAGATTTTGATTATTTATAAGCATTAAAATAAATCCAACAAACTAAGTAGCTTTTCAGATTACAGAGAGAGGGAGAATGAGTCAGGATTACATTTGGAGTTTGAATTAAAACTGTCAGTGTTCTACTGTGATATTATGTTGTCTAAATTTAAATTCTAAAATTACTTCCTAATTTCAGAGGTGTGCATCTATACGAGTGTAAATATATACATTTTATTCAGATGTGTTAAATAGAAAGGATTACCATATCTACTAAAATCACCAGAACAGTGTATATTACCAAGAAATAAATGGCTGTTCCCTTTAATGATAAAATTATTTGTGAGAGAAATCTATATTGTCAACATAATTTTGGTTTACTCCATGACTTCAAAGTTGCAAAGATTTCTTAATTTATTTGCAGTGTACAAACCAAGTTGAAATCTCTGCTAAAAAAAATCTAATTTAGAAATGACTGCCTTTCTTAAACAACATTTCCTTGTATTTAAGCTTTGGCATGAATGCCTGAGAAGCAGTGGATTTCGTCCTTGTGCTTCATCAAAAAAGAAAAGAGAACATGAACCTTTAGGGTTTTATTAAATTAATTAATGATGCACTGCAGATTTGTCATTAAAATTCCGTAATAGTTTGATTCTGGCTTCTCTTGTAAACCAGGACTCTTCACCTACAGGATGTTGAGAAGTCCAGCTAAATCACACAATCTTGTTGACAATTAAATTCCTGTTAACTAAATAGACATTTTTAAGAACAATTGAAACTTAACTAGTGTTTTTACCATTGTTTCAAATCAGCATTGGTATAATATCAGTAGACAGACACTTCTTTGAACAAGGTACTACACAACTTACACAAAAATAAAAACAAAAAGCAAAAAAATAACTACTAGTGGAGTTGTTTCCCTAGAGAGATACATACAGAATAAGAAATGAATATATCATCCTAGACTAAAGGTGGCTTTTACCTGCACAGACAAAGCGGGGAGTAGATTTCTTCCTTCTAAATCAGCCTAGCTTTACAGCAAAGGAAAGTTGTTATGGGCTGAATATAAATAATGGAAGAACAGAAATAAAAGCTGCTAAATATCTTCTAGCACAAAAATAAAAGATTAACTTGTGCAGGCACAAAGGATTAAACCTAAAGCTACTGGAATTATGCTTATTAAATTCCTGAAACCCTGCTGGCAGCTTTATTTAAGTGCTTTCTCTTTGACTTCACACTCTACTTTTTTTACATGTGTGTAATGAAACATGCATCTCTTCAGAAAAAGAAAAAAACCAAACCAAACCAAACCAAACAACAGAAATCTGACTTGCTGGTCTCCACCTCCAGGGCCATTAGCCCCTTCTTCTGGCCACCAGCATGTACTCCCTCCGTCACTCTGCACTGTCTGACAGGGCAAGAGGGACAGCTGCAACAGTAAGCAATGGTGTGCGCTGGGGTGCAAACTCTGGTCTGGCCTGGGTCACCTTTGAGGATGATGTCATGTCATCATGCTCCATCATATCTGGTTATTAATCCTCTTCTTCAGAGTTGTCAAAGACAGGCTACAGAGCTTTTATATGCCAGAGCCAGCCTTTTGGAAAAAATATGTTAGTGACACAGATGACATTGAAACTAGGACATTATAAAAATTAGTTTACAATGAAAATTGCTCTTTGTCAGGAGTCTGGGTCAGACCGAAGATGATTCATCTGCACACAGACATCTTGACTGTAGAGTGTATTGCTTGCTTGATGCTAGAAAGGATTTTATTCAAATGGATCAAGATGTTATTTTTGGATATGATCAGAATATTAATGAACTTAGAAGTTAAGACATCTTTATGACCTGTTTGATTTTCCCAATATTAGAGCTTTACCTCTGGAATCAACTATTCTCAATTACATTCTCACATATAAGTTTACTAGAAAAATTTCATGCTATTTCTTATGAATTTTATGAGTTTATGCACACAAATATGAAACATACAAAATAGGCTAGAATTTATTAACATGAAACATTTAAAGAGGGAGCATTACAAAGTTATATGTCATGAACATATTGAATGTACCCAATTGCCTTTAAACGTGTAAAGTATAACCATTACATGCTATTATAGGGATTATAAACTATATTGAAGTAATATATTCAAGCATCCAAAAATCAGAGTAAATAAAAATAATTCCGCTCATTGGCTCACAGGAAGAAATGAGAGTAATAACAATAAAATAATAATGTGCAGGGCAAGACAAATGCATCCTGCAGCAGCCCAAGCTGATGCATTTTCTGATGCGAGGGAGGGAGCCGGAGGCTTCCAACTCATAAAAATGAATATTTGTCTGCCAAAGGAAGGCTGCACACGTCTTTTCCCCTCTGTTGCCCTCCAGGGGCCTATTCTGACCTCGCTTTGTCCCTGTTGAGAGACAGAAGGGAGAGTGTGAATATGGCTTAGGACATTTAGCTCCAGGATCCTGCAACTCTGGGGGTAGTTGAGCACCTGCCTCTCGCGGGAGTAATTTAGTACCTGGATCACACTGACCTTGCCGAGTGAGGTCTGTGATGAACACCCTACCTGGGCCTTACCTGAGGGTTTTTTCTCATTAGGAGATGAAGTGAAGCATGGTTTCAAGTTTATCATTTAACAAATGGAAAAACTGAGGACTGGATATTTCAGTGATAACTTATTCCACTCATTTTTTCCCCTAGAGTTTCTTTACTGAAACCTAAAGTCACAATTGTCTGTGTTGGCAGCTACAGACATGCTTTCCCAGGAACACAGGATAGATGCATGCATTCGAGGACAGTGCCCTTATCCCAGGCTTTCCACGATGATTTTTCCTTGGAGTTTACATGCACCATGTCACCTCAGAGTCTCAGAAGATTGAGCAGTGGGTGAGAGATGTCCACTGGCAAGGGCAGACAGGTGTTTGGAAGAGGGCGGCAAGGCAGAGACAGAAAAAGCCTCTTTGTCAGCCCTTGTTACATATACTCAGAGCCTGTATGGCAGAAGATCAAGCTCATTACATGGAAACATTTTTTCTTATGGCAAAATGTATGAAAATCTTAAAGGTCAAGCTGCATGCTAGGAATTGTGGAGAAGCTATGAAGCATTTGCTAACTGAATCGTGAATTACAGTATATGTTAAAGTGATTATGCTTAAAAATAGGGCATATACACAGAGTTGAAAGTGACTTTGAAAATTCCCTTTATCCATGCATATGCCTATTCATCACAAATCTTTTTTTAAAAAAGTTTATTTTAGGATAGTTTCAGATTGGTTGGAAAATAACAAACACAGCAGTTTGTCGCCATATACCCTAGACTTAATTTTTCTGTTATTGAATATTAGTATGGTACTACCATTAAGTAATATTCCAAAATTGTTGTATTATTAACTAAGGTAATATTTTAGTCAGATTCTTTTTTTTTAATGTAGTACTATCTTCTTTTGTTTCACCAATCAGTCCAGAGGACCACATGACATTTACTATGATCCCCTGGGGCTGTTCTTTCTATGACCGTTTTTCAGGCTTTATTTGCTTTTGATGGATTGACAGTTTTGAGGCATGCCAGTTAGATATTTTGGAAGATATTCCTCAATTACATTTTTCTAGTGGTCTGTGTTATACTGAGAGTATGGGCTTCAGAGAGAGAGAGAGACACTGTACAGAAGCATAGTTATGGTCTCCTTATATTATGTCCAGGGTGACTTCTGTCCCAATGTATCATATCACTTTTGATGTTTCATAGGCCTTTGGGCTCTGAGATTACTCATTTCTCTCACCATCATGCATAGATCTTATGGAAGGAGGTTACAGCCAGTGCTTCTGGAAAGAAACAAACTTCTGTTCTTCATGGTGGATTAGCTACATCATTTATTCAGAGTCCCTTTATGTGAGAGACTATGTTCCCTTCCACTTATTTATGCAACAATTTGCTTATATTAGTACAGATTCATGTTCATTTAGAATCTGAGTTATAACCAAATATTGCTGTGCTTTGTCCCATAGAGCAGTATGCTTTTGGTCATTGTTCCACAAATTGTTCCCAGTTTGGGGCACTGTGAGCTCTTTCACTTGGCTTCTATGATATATCAGCAACACTGTGAATTGCCCTGCTTTCTTTTTATTAATTTTTTATTTTTATATTAATTACAATTTATTGACTTTATATTCCAGCTATGACCCCCTCCCACATTCCCTCCCAATCCCACCCTCCCTGCCTCCTCTCCTCCCATTCCCCTCTCCAAATCCACTGATGGGGGTTTCCTTCTCCCTTTCCATCTAACCCTAGCTTATACCCTAGCTTATCAGGTCTCATCAGGAATGGCTGCATTGTCCTCTGTGGCCTGGTAAGGCTGCTCCCCCCTTGGGGGGGAGGTGGTCAAAGAGCTCTCACTGGGTTCATGTCAGAGACAGTCCCTATTCCCCTTACTAGGATACCCACTTGGAGACTGAGCTGCCATGAGGTACATCTGAGCAGGAGTTCTAGGTTATATCTATGAATGGTTCTTGTTTGGAGTATCAGTCTCAGAAAAGACCCCTGTGCCCCTTTTGGTTCTGTTGCTCTCCTTGTGGAGCTCCTGTTCTCTCCAGGTCCTACTATCTCCCCCTCCTTTCATAGGATTCCCTGCACTCTGCTTAAAGTTTGGTTAAGAGTCTCAGCATCTGCTTGTTACTCTGCTAGGTAGTTTTTCAGAGGTCCTCTGTTGTAGGCTCCTATCCTGTTTCCTGTTATCTCCTTACAATGTCCATCCCGTTTGTCTTTATGAATGAGGATTGATCATTTTACCCAGGGACCGCCTTCTTGCTTAGCTTCTTTAGGTGCACAGATTTTAGTATGTTTAGACCTATATTATAGGTCTAGTATCTACCTCTAAGTGAGTATTTACTGTGTGTGTCTTTCTGCTTCTGGGATACCTCACTCAAGATGATATTTTCTAAAAAAAAAAAAAAAAAGATGATATTTTCTAGATTCTACCATTTACCTGAAAATTTCATGATTTCCTTGTTTTTAATTGCTGAGTAATATTCCATTGTGTAAATATTCCTCAATTTCTGTATCCATTCCTCCATTGAGGGACATCTGTGTTGTTTCCAGGTTCTGGCTATTACAAATAAAGCTGCTATGAACATGGTTGAACAAATGTCCCTGCATTCTAATAACACAAAATATTGAAGTCTGTCATTATCCATTTCATTAAGGAGACCTTGGTTCTTTAATTTGAGAAATAGCATTCATATCCAGGACCCAAAATCTGGATATTAAGTATGCTTATTGCTCCTTGAGCTTGTTCCTAAGCATTCTCAGTTAACAAAGCAACAAAGTACATAAAGTTAAATGAACCATACCACATGTATGTTTATACATGTTTGTAGCTGTAATCATGTTTTCTCGAATAGCTAAATATTCACTACAGATATATTCAACCAATGTTTTTTTTTGTTACCACAAGGATTTATGGACTGTAAATTACCACTCTAGTGCTAAGATACTTCACTTTTCCCATCGACTATTAATTTAATTGTTTAACACACACACACCACCACCACCACCAAAAACACACCACAAAGGCTGCTGATGTCCACCAAACAATGCCAGTTTTACTAGTTAGACATAGAAACAAGTTTGTAAGATGCTTCTGCTGTATACACCATTTAACATGGATGTGAGCTATACAGATGTCAAACTGGAACTGGCCTCAAAGATTCCTCCCTGGAGGTTGTCTCTCATGTTCCTGGGTAGTGCTGTGAAGTGCAGTGCTGGCTAACGACAATGATGGTCTATACCAGTGGTGAACTCTACTAACAATGATAGCAATCTGATAGGCAAGATATACCCATTGGTTGAGTGAGGGTGTGCGGGTTAGTTTTATGGCTACTCAACAAAAGCTAGAGTCACCTGAAAAGGAGAGAGCCTCAAATGAGAAAATGCCTCCATAAAATCTGGCTGTAGGGCATTTTCTTCATGATTGGTGGGGGAGTACTCAGCCCATTGTGGGTACTGCCATCCTTTGGCTGATGGTTATGGGTTTTATAATAAAGTAGACTGAGCACACCAGGATAAGCAAGCCAGTAAACAGCATCCTTCCTATGGCCTCTGCATCAGCTCCTGCTTCCAGGTTCCCACCTGTTTGATACCTGTTTGATAACATCTTTCAGTGATGAATATGTGTGTAGAAGCATAAACCAAATAAACGTTTTCCTCTCCGACTTGGTGTTTATCATAGTAATAGAAACCCTAACTGAGACAGAGGGCATAGCTATTATAGGGAAAAACAAATGTGTCTTAACTGGATTTGAGGCTTGCTTTAAGAGAGGGAATTCATAACAGGTTTGAACCTGGTCCAAACCCCGTGACGGAAGAAGTCTTTGAGTTAAGACAGCTGCTTAGTCGAATTGAAGTAGCATTAAGCCACACACTATCCATGTTTATATTTAGAGATAAAAGCTACTCCCAGCCCTCAAGAGAGAAACTTCTTGTAGGGAATGGAGGTAAACGCAAACACCCAAGGTTATGCAAGATGTTAAGAAAAGACAGTTGAGTGTTCAGCAAGGCATCTACACTATCCCATTAGGGCTCAGGAAACATTTCAAAAGGAAGACAGAAAGGATGTAAGAGGTCGAGAATGAAAAGTGTTGTAAAACATAATTCTTTTCTGTTGTATGTATGTTAAGTACAACACAAATATAACAACCAGGAACTAATAGCAGTTATGTATACTGACTTTGGTTTTAGGAAACTTTAGCCTAACTCAAGCCAGCTAAGGAGAGGAATGGACTCCCTTACCCAATTATTGCTGGTGTGGTAGCAACCAATAGATTGTGGGGTTAGTGGGAAGATAGTATCCAGTTGTGTACCCACTGGTGAGATCACCATGCTTTTATGATTATTTAAAAATTTGTGGTCACTCAGACAGCCTTGGTAAAACTGTATGTGATATTAAACAAAATTAAAGCTAGTATATTAAGAAAATATTTTCCTATATACTATAGGGAGAGAAGGGAGGGAACTAGGAATGAGTACAATGAGAGTGGCCAGAACACTCATTCATTATATATGTATGCAATGGTGAAATACTAGAGGAGTTATTGACCCATAACTCCAACAGGATTAGCTTCATCAAATTGTATATCTGTTCACAGAGTTTCTTTTGGCACTGGACTTAAAGATAGAATCTTTAGTATATATTTACTTAAAAAGTGGATATTAGACATATAATATAGGTTAAATATACTAAAATCTGTACACCTCAAGAAGCAAGGAGGAGGACCCTGGATAAGATGCTCAATCCTCATTCACAAAGGCAAATGGAAGAGACATCGGAAAATGGAGAAAACAGGGAACAAGACAAAAGCCTACCACAGAGAGCCTCCGAAAGGCTCTACCCAGCAGGGTATCAAAGCAGATGCTGAGACTCATAGACAAACTTTGGGCAGAGTGCAGGGAATCTTATCAAAGAAAAGGGAGACAGAAAGACCTAGAAGGGTCTGGAGCTCCACAAGGAGAAAAACAGAACCAAAAATTCTGGGCCCAGGTGTCTTTTCTGAGACTGATACTCCAACCAAGGATCATTCATGGAGATAACCTAGAACCCCTGCACAGATGTAGCCCATGGCAGCTCAATCACCAAGTGGGTTCCCTAATAATGGGAACAGAGGCTGTCTCTGTCATGAACTCAGTGGCTGGCTCTTTAATCACCTCCCCTTGAGAGGACAGCAGACTTACCAGGCTACAGAGGAAGACAATGGAGCCAGTCCTGATGAAGCCTGATAGGCTAGGGTCAGATGGAAGGGGAGGAGAACCTCTCCTATCAGCTGGACTTGGGGAGGGCCATAGGATAAAATGAGGGTAGTTGGGATTGGGAAGGGGTGAGGGAGGGGGCTACAGTTGGGATACAAAGTCAATAAACTACAATTAATTTTAAAAATATTAAAAAAGATGGACTCTTTATGAAGTAATGTAAGCCACACACACCCTTTTCTCCTTGAATTCTTTTTTTAAATATTTATTTATTCATTATTCATACAGCGTTCTGCCTCCATGTGTGCCTGAGCACCAGAAGAAAGCACCAGATCTTATTATAGATGGCTGTGAACTACCATGTAGTTGCTGGGAATTGAACTCAGGGACTTTGGGAAGAACAGCCAGTGCTCTTAAACTCTGAGCCATCTCTCCAGCCCTCCTTGAATTCTTTAATGATTCTGGTTGTTGTACCTTTTATCTTCTATCTCATTCTTTATTTCATCCTTGTGTCTACTGATAAATCCTCTACTGATAAATCATTACATATATTAACATCTATGCTTTGATATTAATATAACATCAAAACCACACATTCTCCATCTTTTCAACATTTTCTTTTTCACTTTGAACTTCTATAAGTCACTGCTCTGATAAAACTGTCTTGCTGATGTTTTTCTTTTCAGAATACCATAGACATGGAGTTGTACAAAATGTATCTTATTAATTTTTTTATTAATTAGAGTTCATTAACTATGTATCCCCCCTGTAGCTCCCTGCCTCCTCTCCTCCCAATCCCTCCCTTTCTCCCCATTCTCTACACATGCCCCTCCCCAAGTCCACTGATAGGGGAAGTCTTGTTCTCCTTCCTTCTGATCCTAGTCTATTAGGTGTCATCAGGCATGGCTATTTTGTCTTCCTCTGTGGCCTGGTAAGGCTGCTCCCCACTGAGGGTGAGGTGATCAAAGAGCAGGCCAATCAGTTCATGTCAGAGACAGTTCCTGTTCCCATTACTATGGAACCCACTTGGAGACTAAACCGCCATGGGCTACATTGGTGCAGAAGTTCTAGGTTATCTCCATGCGTGCTACTTGTTTGGAGTATCAGTCTCAGGGAAGACCCCTGTGCCCGGATTTTTTGGTTCTGTTGCTCTCCTTGTGGAGCTTCTGTCCTCTTCAGATCTTACTATTTTCTGCTTCTTTCATAAGATTCCCTGTCAATGTCATTATTCATCAGGGAAATGCAAATCAAAACGATCCTGAGATTTCACCTTACACCCATCAGAATGGCTAAGATAAAAAACTCAAGTGAGAACACATGCTGGAGACCTTGTAGAAAAAGGCGAACCCTCCTCCACTGCTGGTGGGGATGTAAACTTGTACAACCACTCTGAAAATCAATCTGGTGCTTTCTAGGACAACTAGGAATAGTGCTTCCTCAAGATCCAAGTATACTACTTCTAGGCATATATCCTAAAGAGGTTCAAGTACACAATAAGGACATTTGTTCAACCATGTTTTTTATAAGTAATTTATTTATTTTCATATAATCACAGGTTATATACTTTGTATCCCAGCCATAGCCCCCTCCATTCCCTTCCACTCTGCCCATCCCTCCCTCATCTTCTCCTTGCCCCCCTCCAAGTCCACTGATAGGGGAGGACCTACCCTCCTTCCATCTGACCCTAGCTTATCATGTCTCTTCAGGGCTGGCTGCAATGTCCTCTTCTGGGATCTAGTCAGCCTGCTCCTCCCTCGGTGGAGGGGGGGGGGCAGTCAACAAGCCAGCCATTGAGTTCATGACCAAATAGTTCCTGTTCCCCTTACTAGGGTACCCAGTTGGGTACTGAGCTACCATGGGCCACATCCGAGCAGGGGTTATAGTTTGTATCCACACATGGTCCTTGGTTGGAGAAACAGTCTCATAGAAGACCCCTGTGCCCTGATCTATTTGGTTCTTGCGGAGCTCCTGTCCTCTCCAGGTCATACTAACTCCGCCTTCTTTCCTATGATTCCCTGTACTCTGTGGAAGGTTTGGTCTTTGTGGAGCTCTTGTCCTCCCCAAATCATACTAACTCCTCCTTTTTTTTCATATGATTCCCTGCACTCTGGCGATGGCTTGGTTGTGAGCCTTAATATCAGCTTTGATTCATTGTTAGTTAGAGTCTTTCAGAGGCTCTCTGTGGTAGGCTCCTGTCCTGTTGCTTGTTTTCCCCTACATTCAATGTTCATCACGTTTGTCCATCTAAGCGAGGATTGATCATCCAACCCTGGGTCCTCCTTCTTGCTTATCCTCTCTAGCTGTATAGATTTCAGCATGTCCATCCTATCCTATAGGTCTATATAAATGAGTATATACCAAGTGTTTCTTTCTGCTTTTGGGATACCTCACTTCAAGATGATCATTTCCAGGTCCCACCATTTGCCTGAGAATTTCATGATTTCCTCGTTTTTAATTGCTGAGTAGTATTCCATTGTGTAAAAGTACCACAATGTCTATATCTGTTCCTCAACTGAGTGACATCTGGGTTGTTTTCAGGTTCTGGCTATTACGAGTAAAGCTTCTACGAACAGCTCAACCATGTTTGTAGCAACTTTATTTGCAATAGCCAGAAGCTGGAAACAACCCAGATGCCCCTCAACTGAGGAATGGATACAGAAATTGTGGTACATCTACACAATGGAATACTACTCAGCAATAAAAAAAAAAAAAACAAGGAAATCATGAAATTTGCAGGTAAATGGTGGGAACTGGGAAAGATCATCCTGAGTGAGCTGTCCCAGAAGCAGAAGGACACATGGTATATACTCACTCATATGGACATATAATATAGGATAAACCTATTAAAATCTGTACACCTAAAGAAACTAATCCAGCAGGAGAACTCTGGCTAAAATTCTCAATCCCCATCAAAAAAGGCAAAGAAGAGGACATCAGAAGAAGGAGAAAACAGGGTACAAGTTAGGAACCTGCCACAGAGGGACTCTGAAAGGCTCTGCCCTGCAGACTATCAAAGCAGATGCTAAGACTTATGGCCAACCTTTGGGCAGAATGCAGGGGATCTTACAAAATGCATTCTTTTATGCTGACCTCCCAGACCTGTCAATATCAAATTAAGATTCATCCATGCCTTAATGTATCTTTATAGGTCATTCTTTTTATTACTAAATGGTACTTCACCAAATGGATGCATTAAAATTTGCTTATCCATTCATTTACTGAAAGATTCTTAGCTGACTTTATTTTTCAAACAATTATTATAAAGGTGATAAACATTCAAGTACAGTGTTTCGATACATGCTTTCAGATTCAATATTACAGACCAATATCCTGGTTTGACTCTTACTTTTGTAAGAAACTGTCACATTGTCCTGTAAATTGACAGTTTTTAATTTATCACCAGAGTGGCTCCAATATCATTTGTTCAATATTTTCATCTGTAATTGGCATTATGAATCACCTAGTTGCCATAGTTAGTATGATTTTTATGTTGTACTATCCTAGTATTGCATGTTTCTAAGGACTCACGGTGTGGACCAACTGTACATTCTTTTTTTTAATGTAATTTATTTATTTTTATATTAATCACAGGTTAGGTATTTTGCATCCCAGGTGTAGTCCCCTTCCTCATTCCCTCCCACTCTCCCCATCCCTCCTTCATCTCCTCCCCGCCCCCCCAAATCCACCAACTGGGGAGGACATCCTCCCCTTCTGTCAGACCCCAGTTCATCTTGTCTCCTCAGGGCTGGCTGCAATGTCCTCCCCTGGGATCTAGCCAGGCTGTTACTCCCTGGCGTGTATGGGAGGGTCAAAGAGCCAGCCATCGAGTTCATGACAGAAATAGTCCCTGCTTCCCTTACTAGGGTCTTCAGTTGGACACCAAGCTACCATGGGCCACATCTGAGCAGGGGTTCTAGGCCATATCCATACATGGTCCTTGGTTGGAGAAACTGTCTCCTATAAGACCCCTGTGCCCTGCTCTGTTTGGTCTTTGTGGAGCTCTTGTTCTCCCCAAGTCTTACTAACTTCCCCTATTTTTATTATTATTTCTCGCCCTCTGCCGAAGGCTTGGTTGTGAGTCTTAATATCTGCTTTGATATATTGCTATATAGAGTCTTTCAGAGACCCTCTTTGGTATGCTCCTGTCCTGTTGCTTGTTTTCTCCTCTATTCAATGTCCATCCCATTTGTTCATCTAAACGAGCATTGATCATAACAACCTGGGTCCTCCTGTATGAAAAAAAAAACTTCAAATCTCTGAAGAAATAAATTGAAGAAGATATTAGAAGATGGAAAAACCTCCCGTTCTCATAGATTGGTAGGATTAGTGTAGTGAAAATGACCATATTGCCAAAAGCAATCTACAGATTCAATGCAATTCCCATGAAAATACCTTCACAATTCTTCACAGATCTTGAAAGAAAAATTCTCAACTTCATATGGAGAAACAAAAAACCCAGAATCTCCAAAACAATCCTCTACAACAACAGATCATCTGGAGGTATCTCCATCCCTGACCTTAAGCTGTACTACAGGGCAATAGTAATAAAAACTGCATGGTATTGGCATAGAAACAGAACAGTGGATCAACACAACCAAATGGAAGACCCAGAAATGAACCCACACACCTATGGAAACTTGATTTTTGACAAAGAAGCCAAAACCATTCAATGGAAAAAAGACAGCATCTTCAACAAATGGTACAGGTCCAAGTGGATATCTGTATGCAGAAAAATGAAAATAGATCCATATTTATCACCTTGCACAAAGCTAAAGTCCAAGTGGATCAAAGACCCCGACTGTACATTCTTAATTGCCTATTCTCTCCTCTCTCTTGAAACATCTACTTACATATTGTTCCTGTTCTTTCCTCCTAGTTCTTGAACCGTAAGCATTCTATATAAATTCTGGAACAGTTGGTGAAAATTCATGAGGATAGCATGCTTGTCATGTCTAGAAGACATTTTCTAGTATCAAGTGTCCTGGTTCTGGTCCTGTGACTCTTCTAGTCTTTCTGCTCAGTCTTCTGTGATGTTCCCTGATGCTTAGATATAGGAGTTAAATTATAGATGTGCCAACAAGGGAATGGGCACCTTATGGTTCCTTATTTTCTGCATTTGGGACAGTTGTTAAGCTCTATAGTAGACCCTGTCTGGAGTAAAAAGTAATTTGTGATGAGAAGAGAGAGCCTCACTTACCTGCAGATTTTTATGATTCTCAAAGATCAGTTGACTATATTGCATGCAGTTGTTTTGGAGTTTTGTTTTATTTTGCTACATGACATGTCTATTTTTCCTTTGTACCACACAGTCTTTATTTCTATACCAATATATTAAGTCCTTCTCTGAGATCAAACCTCTTTGACTTTATTTTTCTTATCCTTCTCTTTTTTCTTTTTGTTTTCCACCATTTCCTTGTCTTTCTCTTTATTTTTTACATTGTGTACTCTAAGAATCTTGCCTTTACACTTCAAGCTACAAAGTAGGTTGCTAATGTCTGCTAGATAGATTTCTATATATTTCACTGGAATGGCTATATACTTCAGTGAAATTTCTATATATTTGACTGGAATTCTTTGTAATTCAAGAACTGATGTCTTTACAGTGTTGAATCTTTTCACCTGCAGATATAGAATGTCTGATCATTTATCAGTATGTGCTGGCTAGTTTTATGTCAGCTTCACACAGCAGGAGTTATCTGAGAGGAGGGAAGCTCACTTGAGAAAATACCTCCATAAGACTGATCTATAAGCAGGAAAGCCTACAGAGTACTTTCAAAACTTAGTTATTGCTGTGGGGTGGGACCGCCCACTGTGGGTGGGATCACACCTGTACTGATGACCCTGGGTTCTCTAAAAAAGTAGGCTCAGCAAGTCATAAGGAGCAAGTGAGCAGGCAGTCCCCCTCCATGGCCTATCCATTGGCTCCAGCATCTAGGTCCCTGCGTAATTTGGGTTCCTACCTTGGCTTTCCTCAGTGGACTGTGACTCAGAATATGGAAGCCGAATAATTAGTTTTTTCCCCCGCCTAGGTGGCCCTGGTGGTTTGAAGGAGAGTAGTTCCCATAGGCTCATAGGCACTAGTAAGAGGTGTGGCCTTTCTGAAGTAGGCATAGCCTTGTGGGGGGCAGTTTGTCACTGGGGTTATGCTTTGAGATTTCAAAAGCCTAGAGCCAGACCTAATGATTCTCTCTCTTTCTTCTGCCTGTGGGTACAGCTGTATAATTAACTCTCAGCTCTTCTCTATCACCACGTTTGCCTGTGAGCTGCCATGCTTCACACCATTCTGATAATGGACTAAATTGTAAGCAAGCCCCAATTAAATGTTTTTCTTTATAACATGGTGGTCATGGTGCTTCTTCACAGCAATAGAGCAGTGACTAAGACAGTTGCTTTTGGTCATTATATCTCATAACAGCAATAGTAACATTAACTGAGACAAATACTTTTCCTATATCCTCACCATCATTGTTATTTGTTTTGCTTTTATTCTTCAGTGTTTTTATTCTTCCAACTGTGGTGAGAGGGAATTTTAATGAAGTTTTATTTTGCATTTTGCTGATGGAGTAAAGATGTAGAATAGTCTTTTTTCATCATTCTTAGCCATTTGTACTTTATCTTTTAGAGCTGACTGTCTATTTCATTAGAGCATCTATTGATTGAATTTTTAAATTTTATATTTTCTTTATAGTGCCTAGATTTTTTAGTTCTTTATAGATTCTGGATGTTAATCTTTTACCAGATATATTACTAGCAAAATTTTTCTATAGGATTTCTGTAGACATTCTATAGGATGTCTCTTCATGCAGTTACTTGTTGCCCTAGTTATGCAGAAACTTTTTTGCTTCATGGAATCCCATTGGCTAATTATTGGTGTTATTTCCTTAGTTATTGGTATTTTTCAGAAAGTCCTAACTTATATATACTTCCATTTTCCAAGGTCATCTTCGATGAAAATGGGTACGTTAGGATCGTAAAGGACACATTTCTATCAAGATTCTTAGTCACATTGCATACAAAGTCTCATATAAGGTAGCACAATTACAAGTTCAGGTAGGAACCCTAGGGATTGTCACGCAGTTTGTCCCATTTCTAGCAAATTTGTGTTGTATTGTAATTTCTTTCGTACTATGTTTGTGTCATTTAAGGTTAGAGTAGACTTGAAATTGTAACATATGTTTCAGCTCTGCTTCTATTTCCAGGAAGAATTGGTGGGACGTGATTTGATTTCTTAAATATTTAACAGCATTCATCAGGGAGTCAATCTGAAGCTGATGATTCTTCTAATAGGCTATTAATTGACAACTTGAGTTCATTGATAGGTATAAGGCCATTCAGAGTGCAACTATCTTGTAGTAAGTTTTGGTAGTTTTGGGTCATTTATTATTATGTTTTAAATGAGTTTCTTTAGAAGGGTATTAGAAATATCATACATATTTAACTATAATTCTGATAAAAATATGTATCCTATTATTAGCATTTATTTTTAAATGATGCTATGCACAAAACCAATTTTATGTGAAAGAAATTTGTAGGATGGTGGTGAAGAGATAGAGAGGAAAAGTAAAGAGAAAGACACAGTGGGAGAAAAGGGTGTGCTGACAGAGAAGAAGAGAAAGCAAGAGAGGGGAAGAACAAAAGAGAAAGAGAGATAGGGGATTGGCTGACAGGTCACTATGTGCCTGACCCAGGTGATGTCATAGGACGGTGTCAGGACCTTAAAGGTCCCTAAGGAAAGGACAGCTGAGTTGCCTGCACAGCAGAACTCTTATGTTTTTTTAGCATTTTTTTTACTTTAAATTGAAAATAGATTTTCATTCTATATATTCAATATATTCTGATTACAGTTTCTTTTGTCTCATCTCCTTCCAGATTCTTCCCACCTCCCCATACTTCCTTACTTATTCTTTCTTTCCTCTTTTTTTTTTAAGAAAAAGAAAACAGGCAAGCAAGCAAACAAACAAACAAAGAATAGTAGCACAAAGTGAATGAGAAAAAAGAAAACAGGGAGGCACATACACAGACCCTCTTGACATACTTTGTTTTGTTTTTTAACGTGTTTTCTATAATTTCACAGATAAATTGGTATTCCATTCATCTTTCTGTTATTACTCTTCATTTTGATTAATTCTTTTATGGTGGCTATAGATTGTGCAATTTTTACTTTTTAAAGTTATAAACATCCATGTCACTGCAGTGCTAATTGCTTGGGATGACTATAGCTGCCCCTTTTCTAAATCGCTTGCTTTCTTGTGAAAAGATTTCTGCATTTATTTATTTATTTATTTATTTATTTATTTATTTATTTAAATATACTTTCTCTGCTGTAAGTACATTATCATTTTCTCTGATTCATTTTAAAATTTTCTTTTTTATATTCAAGTTTTAAAAGCTTTACTATCATGTACCTAAGTGTTATTCTTAAAAATTCTTTTACCTTCATCTGTGATGTTGTAAGGTACCTTCAATCTTTGCAATTTTTCTTCAATTATTTCTTTTTTCTCTTTGGTTTCCTTTTGCATTTTCAGAGGTATTTAATCTATATACTTGCCACAATTAGCCACTAATGGTTGTTAGCCACCATTTTGGTGCTGGGACTGTAACCATGTCCTTTTTTTGAGCAGCAAGCACTCTTAACAGCGTCAAGTCTGCAGTACCCTCATTGTCTCCAAGGGCAGATTATATCTGAACTTGGCAATTGTCCAGAATACCAGTGAGTCCACCAAAACCATTGTTTTTTTCCTGCTATTAAAATTTCATTTTAGCATGTTTTGTCTTTTTATTACAAATTTTATCTTTCATTTTATACACACCAGTCAGTCTTTCTTGATATTTGTTCTGTTAATGATCCTTTTGTCCGTTAAAAGTGTTTTTTTTTTTTTTGGAAATTCATAGATAAATATATCTTTACCATCCTGCATTCTCTCCCTCAGCTATTCCCAGGACCTCCACATCTCTTCTCTTTTATAATTAATTAACCAAGTAATTAATCAAGTCACTGAATCCAATTAGTGCTGCCCATATGTTTGTGGGTATGGTATGAGGCCACTCCCCAAAAGTGGCTCTTTCTTCACTAGAGCCACTAATTGACAATAGCTTCTCACTTAGGGGTTATGTCTCAAAAGCCTTTATGAAACTTCTTGTTGGAAGTTTTAACTAGTCTGATCTTGGGCAGGTCTTGTAGTGGAGATAACCACAGCTCCTGTGGGTTTGGATATGCTATGCCTGAAAGAAAGCACCTCAGAGCACTTCTACTCATCCTCCTGTTCTTATATTTCCCCTGGACCTTCTTTCTAAATGCTTTTTTTTTCATCTAGAAAGATGGGGTCAAAGGTTGGTACAGATGTCCCATTTATAGATGAGTCATCATAGTTGCTTATTCTCTGCATTTTGAACACAGACGAGTCTCTTTGTCTTCCTTACTTCTATCTTTCCTTTCTTCATTTTTCTTTCATCTCTCCCTTCCTCTGTCTCTCCCTCCTTCCTCCCCTCCCTCTCCTTCCCCTTTTCTCCTTCCTTTCTCTCGTTCTCTTTCTCTCTTTCTCTCTTTCTTCCTTTCTTTCTTTCAGCCCTTGAGATATCTTGACACCACACTGCCTATATCTGGCATCCCAACTTCAGTTCAATGTTATCATACTGTGGTATTAAAATATGGCGAAGATAAAACTTTCTCCTGTCTTCTGATAAAACCTTGGTGTTTTAGAAGGCCTGATTTTATAGCTTTACCTTCAAAATTATATCCGTCTGTTTACCTCCTCCCAATATTCTTTTCCAGATAACAGAATTTCCAGGCAATTATTTGAAAGCTATGATTCTTTAGAATACCTCTCTCCTACCCCTCAAATAAACCAAGCTGGCAATTGATACTAGAATAGAAGAAACCCTTTATTTGTAACTTGAGTAAAGTTGTGTTATGTAAGTGTCTCTTTAATAGACTTTTCTCCTATCACCAAGGCCTTTCTGACCATGAAAAATCTGACAGGTTTTCCCAGTGATTATTCTTCTGTACATGTGTATGTAAGCAAAGACTATATCTTCATAGTGAGAACCTGATATCATTGCTGGGAGTAAACTGCAGGAAATTATGCCTTCTGAAACTGGCAACCCCAGGAGCTTCTTGGTCTACTACAATTAATTTTGCATTAGCCAAAAATTTCCTTCAAATGTTTGTACTAGACTATGTTTTAGTGCCTTCTGCTCTATAAGGAACATCTCATTCGTTGGATCTCAAGATGTTTGCTTCTGATCCAGGTCTTAAGAGGGTAGTTTTCACACTGTCAAGTGCCCAGACAAGTCTTGATCTTTTGGATTGGCTTGTTTTTTCCTGTTCAATGACTGTGTCCACTACCTGTAAGCTCTTTATATGTTGGAGCTGAATCTGGAATCCTGTGTTAAAAACTGCCCTCCCCAGCAACACCTTTATGTAATGCTCAGCTTCAGTAGCACTTGTGGACTTACTGCTATAACCTTTTCCTACCTTTTTCACTTTCTCACTTTAATAGTAGCATATTTACACATTAGAGAGCTCATAAGACCAAATTCTATGTTTTGAATGATTCTTAATTTTATAATTATTAAACAAATAACAAATGAATTCTAGGCAATTAAAAGAAAGAGGAGGACTATGGTGTAAAAAGAAAAATGAAAAATGAATCAACAGGGTATCAAAAGTGCAGGAAATCAATTGAGACTCTAGATAGTATAAAAGTTCTGGTAAACCTGGTGGAATTAACAACAGAGCTTGCAAGCCTCTAGACTATAGTGCAGACTAGGAACATGGGGAAAGGAGTGTGAAGGCTCTATATAAGAACATGCTAACATTTTGCAACAATGGGATTCAGCCTTGCTAAGATACATTTGTTTCTAATATCGATATGGATGCCACTGAAGGATACTAAGCTTTAGTGAACCTGGCTTTAAGTCTTGTATTAGAGACTCTCAGTTGATAGAAAGGAGGGGCCGGCAGGTCAGCTACTCCAGAGGAAGGGAGTAGGAGATTTGGATGGAAGCAGTGGCAGGGATGTATGTGGCATATTAAAATATACATATTGCCTTTGTGAGAGAACTGTAAAAAAAGGTGTAGGAATTCAATAATAACAATTTAGCGTATGAGAACTCATGGGGGAACGTGATATTGCCACATGCTCAAATGGAAAGTGTGGAAGACAGAGCAAGCTGTGTTTGGAAAGTGACAGGGGAAGGTAATAATCTTCTATTTAAATGTTTTAGGAGTAATGATACTTTTTAAAAAGTATTCTCAAATTCACTGTAATGGCAAATTAGGTATAAACAGAAACTTTTAAATATTATGCTGATAAATTAAGTTGTACATTTTTTTATCCTTTAACAGAAAATTATGATAATTTCATTGCAAAATTAAATAGTCTTTTATTTCAGACCTTACCACTAAATAGAGGATATGTCCTATTGACCTAGGGCAGTTCTACCAATTCTTTTTTGGAAAATAACTAGGCAGACTTGCTTTAAAAAAAGTAAGAACATAGATGATCAAAATAAGCACAGATTAAAGGTTCTGTTTAATTACTTTCTGAGAAATAATCTTTTTGAAATTAGATTTAAATATTTCTTCTACAAAATTACACATATTATTGAGATGTTAAAAAACATAAAACATCAACTAAATATCCACCAATGCATCTATTCACCAAATACTAGAAAATTATTTTTTCTAATGCATGGCTTAAATGCAATATTTCTTCATCAACAATGATGGTATAATTCCTATTCACAAATAACCTCAGTAGCCAGATTGTATATTGTCTCAGCCACCCTAATGTTTCATAGTATTGCTCATTTAAGATTTGAGCTGTCTCCTGTGATTCATGAGTATTTTATGTATCGTTCTTATTTGTTTGCATAGTACTGTGGAGGCCAGAGATCAATTTTGGTTGTCTTCCTCAATGGATCTATACCTTATATTTTGAGGCAGCGGTTTGTTGAACTTGGAGCTCAATGTTTCAGCTTCAGAATTGGCTGCCTACTGACCAACCCCTGAATCTGCTGGCCTCAGCCCTCTCCAGCACTAAGGTTATAGCCACACACATCCAAATGCAGATCTTCATGCTTGTGCAGAAATCTCTTTATCCACTAAGCCACCTTTCCAGGCTTATTTTTTCTATTTTTAGTCCTTAAGCTTCCCAGGAGCAAGAATGAATAGTATTCAGTAAATGACTAATAAAAATAATCTTGTATTAAATATTAAGTAAGTGTGGATTATGAGCTTAAGAAATTAAAGTTTTGATTTTAAGGGAATAACATGGTAGTGAGTAAATAGATTTAACCTGTGACTCTCCTGGCTAAAAAGGACCCATGTTGGAGGGAATTATATTAAGTAAAGAATTTTTACTCTCTAAAAGTAGAGAATGTGATCATGATCTACCAGGGAAAACAGATATTTTGCTTTAAAAATAAAGACACATCTGGCTGACTAAAGACAAATGAAAGCATATTGGTTACTTAAAAGAAATTCAATAGCCTTTATGAAGACTTGAGTGTATTGATATTGGAGCCCACAAGGGCTTGTAAAGAGAAAAGTTTCATGCATCTTCAAAATCATATATTAGCACATAAGCACTTTCAGTTAGAGGTATACACATTTAGAGTTACAGGCTTAAAACACATAACAAGAGCTGAAATATGTAGAATAAGTTTGTTTTTGCCAAAGATCAGCAGCTCTTTTTTACATTAGACTGTGCTCCCTTTCACACCTGGGAGCTATACACTTTTACTGATACTCATTTCAATTATGCATCAGCAGGCTCACTTCTGCTCTGTTCAATTTACAGAATGAATGGAACCATAAGCTAAGCATATACTGTATCAGTTAAAGTTTACCAAACTTGTTCCCATGGTTTGCTTTTCTCACTAAGTGCACGCCTGCTTGCTAGAAAAACTCTCAGAAGTGGAATGCTTCCCAGCTTTCAGGCCTGGGGGTACATTATTTCAAGTTTATCAGGCTGTCGGGCCCAGTGCCTTTTTCATGGGAATCTTATAAAGACCCTGTTCTCTCAGAAAGATTTCAGTAAAATTCCAAATAAAAATGATTTCTTCTTTGGCTTTGTCTTGATCTGGGGATGGAAACTCAGATATATTTACTCATTTACACAGTTTTAGGTCTTCCAACTGAACATATAGAGGAGAGAGAAAGGGAATGCAAATAGTTTATACAAATCAGCTTTAGCTTCTAGTTTTGTTTTTAATAAAAAGATGTTATTGTAAATACTTTAGGAACTATATTATGTAATGACTTTAAATAAGTAAAATAAAAGTAATGCTCTTTTCAAAGCATACAGAGCATTATCATTTCACAGCAGTAACTTTACCTGTCTGAGTAGAGTGAAAGTTTCTACAAGCCTCATAAATGCCACATGCCACTTGAAGCAGGTATTTCTGTTTTTTTAATTTTTTAAATTTGTTCTTTGAATCCTATGTTTTCCTCTACTTTTAATTCTTTAATTTGTGAATAAAATCATATGTCATATATTTTGTGGTCTAATAATTAATTAGAATGTGATGTCTTGAGGTAATTTGCCTGTTTTGGGAAATAATTCTCTGATTAATGCATCATTGTGAGTACAAGCAACAGATTAACCATAGCATGACTGACAACATGTTAATTCCTCAGCAAAACTGGAGACTGTGAGTTCACATGCAGTTTCAATTTGTTGTCATGTTTGGCAATCTTTCTCCCTCTGTGGAACAATGAACACTAACTCATTGTTCTAAAAGAAGCATATGAAAACATGGTTGATATAAGTTCTGCACTTTTAACATTTTCCTTCATCATGACAGGTTTTCTTTTTGCAACATAGTAGGCTCACATTTTATTTTAAAACACACATGCTGAAAGTTTTCTGAAAATATTTTAAACTTACCACTTCTCTGATAGACATGTTAATTCTATTTCAAGATGATATATGAAATATCAAAGAATAGGGTACAGTTCAATCTGTAATTTATTAATGGAACAGAAAGACATTTAATGGTAGTGAAATTACTTAAAAACACACTCACACACAGTGACTTTTTTCAACCTCTGGCATTGCTAACATTATTTAGATTTTGAACTCAATATTTTTTTTGCTTTTAGAGCCATGATTGTTTTAAGTTAAAATTTCATGCTATATTTTTTCATTGTTCAGTGTTACTGAGAAGAGAACAAATCAGTAGACATCCTCTGTGGGCTCTTTAGAGGCAAAGCTAAAGTCTGGGAAGGCTTTGGTGGGAGGCCTTCACTGCCCGGGCCTTGTGAAGGAACCCTCTGTCCTGGAGTGGGATCGCGCCTCTTGGAAGGGGAGCCATTTATCACAGTCCTAAATGAAAGCATTCTTTAAACACAAATGTCTTTTTCTCCCTTTGTCTAATTACTGAGAGGAAAAGTGAGAAGGAAATGTCAAAACAGAGAAACAGTGGTGCATAGGAGAGCAGCCACTCTGGGGCTCAACCAGCTTTTGTGAGGGTCTGGGCGGTTTGTCAAATGGTTGTGGCATAAGTCAAGCCCTGAGGTTCAAAGGTCTTGACCTAAGGAGTCCTGGAATCAGACAGTGTAAGCAAGGGGTCTGCTAGAATTTTCAGCTGTAGTGGAGATGAACAATGATGGGAGCTGGACATAACAAAGCTTCATTTGCATAATTCAGGTACGCAATTTTATTGAAACTGACAAGGATGTGACAGGCTAAGAAAGGGAAGGCAACACACTCTTGCTGGGAACCACTGAGGCGCCTCAGTTAGGTATGTGAAAATAAATGACAGCTAATCTCTTCACTAAAAAATCTGTAAACAATGCCATTTTACACAGGACTCACCCATGACCTTTTATAGAGCTGGCTATAGATTCTTTAGGTCACTTTTCCAGAATATAGCCAAGGGAAAGCACCACATTCAAACTGTATTTGAGGCTTTAATTGTGGCAGTAACTACCTTCATGAATAAGAGCCTTCTAAGGCCTGTCTCCATTGGAAAAAATAAACAAATTCCAATGTAGAATACGATCAAAGGTTTAAGATTGAGGCCACATTAAACCATTTTTTTAATTAAGAGAAAATTGAGGGGATGGAGTTTGACTTGAACAGCATATACCAAAAATGTAGAAATGACATTCCTTTAGCTCTGAAATTTTCTGATGTATATAAGAAATCATACTGCTCAGTTCCATTCTTTTTTCTGTTCTAAAAGATATGAGTTTAAGCAAAATCTAAGTTTAATATTGATTTATACAGTTGAAAATAAAAATATTTAAACTTAACTAGTTATTTTTTTTCTCCTTATAACACTTTATAACATCAGCAAAATCCAAAAATTAAGTTTTATGTAGCCCGGTTATACCTACCCAAACAAAGTAACTAAACAAATAACATTTGCAGTAAAATTGTTTCCATAAGAGTAGCTAACTTCTTAAGAGCCCTTTCTAAGTTCTTTGTACTTGGTGTCACTTTTATTTGTGGGTCACCAGGACATAGCTATATGTTGTTTATGAGTCATTGGTGACTTTTATAGGCAAGGGCAGTAATGGATGGAAGTACCATACAAGGTAAAGAAGAATGCTGCTCAAATCTAGTTTATTAGAGGAGAGACATGTCTGTTGTGCCCTTCCAACATGCAAAAATATGGGACCCAGTCTGATGTGAGCTGTAAAATCGCCAAGGCTTTCTGGGTAGCAAATGTACACTCACTCCTTCTGCAGTGTATGGAGCACATGCATAGTTTGACCAAAATGTGGATCATTCCATCAAATGGGAAGCAGTTGAGAGTTCTGGCTACATCAAATGTGGATCTTAGTATTATAAGCAGTGTAATGCATAATTCATGAGGCTTAATGAATATTCCAATTCATGACAGCCAACTGGCTCCATAGGTCACACCTCCCAGTCTCATATAAATAAAGAATGAGATACTGGAAAGCATACCAGCTGAACCAAACCGAGTGCCAAAAACATGCATATTAATGAGGCACTATAATAGATACTTGACTCTTTGGAAGTGCCTATATTGGTTTCCAGCTACAGAGGGAAAGAAAGTTCACAACGTACCTTTACACACACCATACTGTGCACCAAAGAGGAAAAAAAAGCTGCTTTTTCTATGAAATATGGAATTGAATTATACTGATGTGATTTCAGATTCAGTCATTAACTCTGTAACATCCTCTGACAGTTCAACACTGAAACATTCTGGAAAGATCCCCACCCCCTGCTCCCATGTTCCCTTGCAACTCTCAACTTGGTAACTAGGGAGAGGAAGTCCTTCCACAGTGCTGTTCTTTTATGTGTTCTGTTTAGACCTTGGATCAGGATGAATGGTAGATCAGATGAATGCGTTTGTGCCATTTTTTTTTTTTTTTTGGCCCAGACTATGTTTCCTCAGTACCATGACATCTGAACAGAAGGAGAAAACATCTCCCTTTTGTAGCAGGCTAATTTAATTTGTACCTTCTACCTAGGGGTAAATATGTTTGTCTGTCTGTCTGAGCTTTTTGCCCACTTTCTTTTCTCACGGGAAACACTACGGAGTCGGACAGCAGGAAATTGCTTAGCGGTCTAACTTTATTTTAGAGTAATTTAATTTTAAGCCTTCTCACCCACCCTAAAGTGAAGCAACTGTTGGAATCCCCTCGGGACGCCCTTAATGACTTCTGCATGTCTCCTGTGTCACAGATGTCAAAGGCTTGTTGTTTATGAGAATAGATGGTTTAAAAGAGACTGCTTTGGGCTGTTTGACCCACAGAAGATGGGCATTCGTCTTAAGGAGGGGAGGAAAAAGATCTCGAGCTTTTACATTGATCCACATCCTTTTGAATTATGGATCTTTATTTTTAGTTCATCTTTGGCATTATTTATGGCTTGACCTTGTTTGATGAGGAGAATTGTAAAAGATATAAAGTAAGAAACTAACAAACACATTTTTCCCAAGATAAACAGAAATACACATACCTAAATGGCTAAAATTACCTACATGTTTGTTCTTATTGTAATGTCATCTTAAGGTATCCAAGATATCAAGGACACCTCAGGTTGAATTATGGCCAGTATCAAAGTAGTGTATTTATTAATAAAGTCCTAAATAGAAAAAGTGCTGAATTATGTCAATTTAGTAAACTTTATTGTTTCTTTTAGTTCTGGTACTTTTTGTTCATAAAGATATTTTCTAATTATATTGTTCCTTATGGTGTTTTTAGTTCTATATACCTTTTAATATTGTATTTAGAGGTATGATCCCAATTTATCATTTTATATTATAAGAATTGAGATTTTTAAAAGTGCCATTAAACATACTTTGTTTCTTAAAAAAAGAAAATTATTTTGCTAAAAATATTTGACTACTTTCTGCTCACTGCAAAACACCATTTTGGAACAAATGATTACCTTCTATTAAAGGATTCATTACTCATTACCAACCATATTTTTGGTTGACTATTATGATACCTGAATTTCTATTTTTCTAATTTAATGTGGATAATAGTAATGCTAACTAAAAAGCTTTATTAATTTATCATGAATACTGTACTATATGAAATTAATTCTAAAACAAATGAGAGTATTAAACAGTTATTTATCAACAAATATTTAAAGTTTCCATATTTAAAATATTTACATACCATTATGTGAACCCATATGCTAAAAACAAGTGGAGAAATATAGCTTTTTATGAAGATATATGGGAAGTAATATTACAGCTGGTTATAAGGTTTCATTGTTTTTATAAATCTCAGTTTTGTATGATAGATCCATGCTCCTTCAAACAAGTTTGAATAAATTTTCATGCACACAATTTTCACTGGTAGATTCATTCTCCCACCATTACCTTTTATGTAGGGAAGAAAATATAGCTAATGTGATTTAAACTCACTTGAAATGTGAGCAACTAGTTTTGTTCTGGAAAAATATTTTATGTTTTCAATAAAAAATGGTGGCATCAGGAGGCTGCTATCCCTGGTGTCATCAGGTGGCCTTCCATTCTAATCCAGAATTACACATTAGGGTAGCCAGTAGCCCCTGAGTATTCCAATATAGAGTTGGCAGGGTAGTTTTGAAACTGGCCAGGTAATCAATATTTTAGACTTTATGGACTGTGTATGGTCTCTGATACATATTCATCTTTATTTTGTTTTATTCCCTTTAAAATTATAAAAATCATCCTTAGTTAAGACCACAGAAAAACAGGCAACAAGACAGAGTTGGATAGTTGACTATGTTTTGAGAACTGTTTCTAGGCTTTTAAGACTACATTTAATGTAGTAAAGCTTTAGCTTACACGGTCACACCATAATACAAAAGCACTGTTGAAGCTTGTGTTTTCTTTTTGGCTTTATATTATGCTATGATTATTGGATGGTTATATGATCTATAAGATTGGGTATAGGTAGTCTAATTGGTAAATTTAAAAATTATAACTCTTAGTACTTATAAAAAACAACCCTCAGGCTGCTATCATATATATTACCATATATAATATTTATTAGAAAATAGTTTCTAAGTTTGATACTATGTTGGTTGTGAAACATCAGAACAATTTTTCACATCACTTTCCCAAATTGCTCCAAAATTAAAGAACCTGTGTACACCTTTCTCCAATTCTCTTTATTATAGAATACTATGAGTTATAATACCATATCACTTACACACACATACAATCACAAACACACATATACATATATCAGTCACACTTGTGGAATTTCTTTTATACTTATTCAACACCAAAGCCCTTTAATTATAAATAGAAACACTGTTTCAGAGAATTCAGGACATTGTTCTGTAATAGCTTTTAAGATATAACTAAAATAATTGTTTAAAAACTTTTAAATATATAATACATTAAAATTATATATTGTTTCCTTTATCTTCAAAGAGCATGTTTCAAAAGACAAATTTCTCTTTTCTGTAAGAGTGATTTTCTTTAAATAAAAACACAGGTGGAGTACAGATTGCATTAAAAACGCAAATGTGCTTCTTTTGTCCCACTTCCCCACGGTCATTGACAACACTATGTACGTCTAATGACTATGTATTTAGCCACATTGCCTTCAATGGGTTCATTCCTGCACTTCTTCCTATCACAGGCTCTTCAGCCACTCTGGTCTCCTCATTCTCCCAGTGTCTGGAGACAGATTGCTCTCAGAACAAGTGCTAAGCATGAAACAGATATTCACAGTGTGATAAGGGAAAGAGAAGTTTGCCTTTAGGCTACTTGTTATTTTAAATTCAGTGTCAAAGATATTATTTTACTCAAAGCAATACTTAAGCTGTAATATTTTGTCTTAAAGAAAAGAGAACAAGGTCTGATACCCTCAGGCTTGAGCTTCACCAACAAGAGCAATACAAAGCCTACTCGGGCCCTCCCAGAGGCAGGGCTAATATCCAAGGGACTGCATCATTTACCTAAGAGTACTATAAGATCCCTTTTGCAGCAGGCAAAAGAATAGCAAAAGAGGACATTTTGATAGTGGCTTAGCAACACCTTTGCCTTGATCTACCTATATCATGTGGCAGAGATTGTTCGTCCCAGCAATAAGAAATGGTCCACACTCTCAAGTCTCACAGTGTCTGTTTCTGTATGTTCGTTTTCTTCTTCTTTCCTCAAATGAGTTTTTGGAAAGTCTTGTAATTATATATTTATAGTTATCAAGTATCCCAAGAGTGTTTAACAAATTTCAGCATTTTTAATAACTAAAATAACTTACTACACTTTTGGTACTAATGAATAAATTTGATTGCCTCCCTACCAACAAGTTGGAAAAACCTCTACCTATGTAAATCTATTGTACATGTTTTTTGGAAGATGCGTAGCTTTCACCTATGCCTCAGATTTCTATGATTTAAAAAAAGAGTAAGAAACAATCAAATGGACCATGCTTTTATTACAGCAAAATTTTCCTTCAAAGTGGGTGGGATTTTTGCTGTTTGCCATTTAGTCTCAGAATGTATTGGGAGTTACAGTAAGCATATGCTATCGAAGAAGGTGTTCTGAACTCTTTGTAGAGGATTGTAGAATGGCAGAAAAACACTTAAAGACATGCTCGACATCCTTAGACATCACTGAGATGCAAATCAAAACGACCCTGAGATTTCACCTTACACACCCATCAGAATGGCTAAGCTCAAAAACTCAAGTGACAACACATGCTAGAGAGGATGTGGAGAAAGGGGAACCCTCCTCCATTGCTGGTGGGAATGCAAACTTGTATAACCACTCTGGAAATCAATTTGGCACTTTCTTCGACAATTAGGAATAGTGATTCCTCAAGATCCAGCTATACCACTCCTAGGCATATATCCAAAAGATGCTCAAGTACACAACAAGGACATTTGCTCAACCATGTTCGTAGCAGCTTTATTTGTATTAGCCAGAACCTGGAAACAACCCAGATGTCCATCAACTGAGGAATAGATACAGAAATTGTGGTATTTTTACAAAAAGAAATACTACTCAGCAATTAAAAATGAGGAAATCATGAAATTTGCAGGTAAATGGTGGGAGCTGGAAAGGATCATCCTGAGTGAGGTTTTCCAAAAGCAGAAAGACATGCATGGTATATACTCTCTTATGTAAACCTATAAGATAGGATAAACATACTGAAATCTATACACCTAAAGAAGATAAACAAGAAAGAAGACCTGCGGTAAGATTATCAGTCCTCACTTAGAAAGACAAATGGATGCAGGAGAAAACAAGTAATAGGACAGGAGCCTACCACATAGGGCCTCGGAAAGACTCTACCTAGCCGTGTATCAAAGCAGATATTAAGACTCATAACCAAACCTTGGGCAGAGTGTAGGGAATCATATGAAAGAAGGGAGAGTTAGTAAGACCTAGAGAGGACAGGAGCTCCATAAGGACCAAATATATCAGGGCACAGGGGTCTTTTATGAGACTGTTTCTCCAACCAAGGATTGTGTATGGATATAACCTAGAACCCCTGCTCAGATATAGCCCATGGTAGCTCAGTATCCAAGTGAATACCTTAGTAAGGGGAACAGGGACTATTTCTGACATGAACTCAATGGCTGGCTCTTTGACCCTCCCCCCCCCCAAAGAAAGAACAGCCTTGCTAGGCCACAGAAGAGGACATTGCAGCCAGTTCTGAAGAGACCTGATAAGCTAGGGTCAGATGGAAGGGGAGGAGGTCCTCCCCTATCAGTGGACTTGGAAAGGAGTAGGGAGGAGATGAGGGATGGTGGGATTGGGAGGGAATGAGGGAGAGGGCTATGGCTGGGATACAAAATACATAATCTGTTTTTAATATAAAAATTAAAATAAAATAAAAAAATTAAAATAAGTTGTTTATATATATATATATATGAAAAAATAAAATAATATGCCTTACTGGTCTTTATTAACTTTCAACACAAGATAGAAGCTGCCCTCAACTGTGGGAGGTTTTTGGACCTGATGTTCATTGATGACACATTGGAAGACAAACAAGGAAACCATTTCACTGGAGTATATCTGTGAAAGAAGGGGGAAACTCTCACTTATTTTTGTCAACTCACTCTAGTACTGTGTTTTGAAGACAGTGGGAAGGGAATAATAAATTCTTTTGGCAGGGTTAGTAAAGATGTCCTGACTAAAGAAGAAACATTGATTGAGCTCTTGGGTGAATTTTAAGATCTTTGAGTAATATTTGGAAATTCATTTGAAGGGGAATACATTTTCCTAAATTTTAAATCTCTTACAGTTCTATTCATAAATTAAGATAAAATAAGAAAAATGAAACATGGAAACAAAGCAAAAAAAAAGCCAATCCTTCTTTTTGAAATCTGTTAGATAAGCTCAACATAAAGTGATGTTCCAACTTTTTTATCTTACAACTTCTTGAATCTCCTTGTACTTTTCTTACTTATAAGATACTATGTTTCACTTTGATTGCAATGGGACAGCTGAAGTCTTTGGTGGCCTCCAGAATCATGATAAATTTGACTAGACCTTAAATGATAAAGCCCATGCAACCCTTACATGTTTCTGAGTTTTCTCTTCAGGAGGACAGTAAACACTCCCCCCTCTTTCAATACTATTGACACCTGGGTCAATCTCTCTCTCCTCCCTCCCTTTCTTCTCAAGTGCATTTCAAATCTAGTACTTTCACGGGTGTCCATACAACCCAGTGAAAGCTTATGTCCTCTTGAAACTTGAATTTGTCTTTGAATGTCTGCTCCTTTTGCACTGCCTTAAGGATTCACCTGCAGTTATCGATCTCCTTATCAACCAAAGAGGATACTTTCTTCTGCCCCAAAGAGATATTTTCTGCTAGTTCTCACCCTAAGCCATTTTAATGCATTTTCCCCTGAAAACTGCAGCCAATTTCTCAAATAAATTTGGGTGCCAATTGTTAGTTATTATACTTTCAGCGGCGCATATGCAACTTCATCCTTATTTGCATTTCTTGTCTGTAATCTTCTTAGGGTTTTATATGTAACTTTTCAATAATCTCAAGTGGATGACACAGTTGAACTTATTACTTCTTTGAGTCTTCAGAATAACTAAATCATTTAATTTACCCTGGGTATTCTATATTAAAGAAACTATAATTGCTCCACACAGATTAAGTTATTTTTTTTGTAACTGAATAAATGAGAGGCCAGGTCTTACAAGTCAAGCTCAATGCATTCTCTTACCTTGGGTCAAGATTAGTAATAGCTGGATAAATTAGTGTTTAAATATTGCTAATAGGCAGTACCTCTCTATAAACAAATATAGCAACTGAAAAAAAGATTTTATTTATTCATACTTTTCTAACATCTTTAGTGTATAAAATAGATATTTGACCATCTTTATACCCAAATTCATATACATTACATGAAGGTAAATATAATCAACTTCCAGATTTGTTTATTTTCAGTGCCAACTAGCAGTAGGATGTTCTTAGTACGGTTAGGCTCATCAAGCTTCTACAAACACTGTGCAGAGATTGATAGGGTTTTAGATATTGGCACATGCACATTTATAGCTATTGACAAAGCTTAAGTCTTTTCAAGAAGACTCCAACTGTTATTGGCATTCTGCTTTATCCGCTGACACGCAACATGATGTACTGTGGAAGACTTTAAGACTTCCAGTGTTTGACTAAGCTTTACCTTCATTAATGTTTAATCACTTTCAATTCTGAAAGCATTGTGCTTTCATTTTTTATGTGGCTTGTTCATCTATGTAAAGTAAATCAACAGTGTTTTTCTGATAGTCTCCTACTATGTTTATAATCAGTCTCATTTAGTGACCAGTAATGAATATGGATACAACTGCTCTTTGGAATTACTTCATCCTTTTATGTGTGTATATTCAGAATTCAATTTCTTCTTCACAAAATTATAATAAAAGTAAACACCAGGCAGATTTTGTAAAAACATATACATATTAAAGAAAAGCAAATATAATATTTATTTTTTCAAGCATACTATTGAAAAATGTCTTGTAATTGCATGTACATTTTTTATTCTGTAACTATTGAAAATGATTCAGAAACATCTTTTAGATGAAGGGTACTTTCAGTAGTCAAGAGATTCAAAATCATTTGTTGTGCCTCATTTAGGCCATGAGCAAATCACACCTAGGATTGGCCATGCCAGAATACATTCAAGGGATGTTGAACCACAGTGATGCCTAAGCCACGATTATGAATGCACACCCTTGTACCAGCATGGTAAAGGTGCCAGTGAGAGACCAACACACTTAGCCACTGCTGGGAGAGATGGAGACACAAAGAGCCCAATTCAAGCAAAGTATAGTGGGCAGTGCACACATTTGTAGAATATTAACAGACTCCTGCAATTTGCATTTACTTCTTGTTATTTAGGATTTCAGAGAAATGCTGAAATAATGTTGCAAGTTCTACCTGTACATCAAAAACAACTGAAAATGTATATAAAAGAACATTGTGTTACAAAATAATGTTTATTAAAGTTCTCAGATATTTTTGGGAAAACTAGCTTTAGAAGAAACTAGACCAATGTGGGGGGGGGGGAAACTATTCATATAACAAATGAAAATGTCATTTTGTTTTTACAGCTCTCCAAATCGAAATATACAGTTCTATTATTCCCTTTCATGAAACTGGCCTGAAATGTGAACAAGCAAGCCTCCTCCGGGCTGACAGACACTCTGTTACGCTTTATTATTGCCTCTATGCCACTATCAGATCAGATGTTATATTGTCAACTTACCTGTCTGTATCTGCAAGAAAAAAGTTTTCTCATGTAGCTTTTTTTTTTCAAAAAGTCATTCTTTATTACATCGAGTCTGTAACTGTGTTCATTTTTATTGATATGCAATTTGTAGTCACAGAGGATGACAGGAAGATATCGCAAGAATCAGAGAATTGGACTCACTTTAACTTCCAAGAGAGTAAGACAAGAGGTGTGCTGCTGTTGAGGTGTGAGTATGGTGGTGACCTAGGTGCCTGTCTCCTGCTCTCCCTACTAGCTTTTCCTGGCAACTGGTTCTCTTGGTGAAGAATACACACTCTGCAGCCTTGATGCCTAGGACTGCTTAGCAAACCACAGCTATGAAGATTAGAGATAAAGTGCCTTGGGGTATTGACATTTCTGTTCTCCAAGGCTGATTCCCAGAGTCCTTGGTGAGCAATCACATCTCCTTCCCATCCCTGCTTCTGTGGGAGTATGTCAATGCCTTACACAGAAGGCTGGGATTTTTTTAAGTCTTAATCTTGTATGCACCAGCCAAGCCTGGGACTATGTCACAAAAGCATTATCTAGGTCTGGCTGGGACCTTTGATCACTATCAGGCTTCACTGTGTGAAATTGATACATTGATACCATAACCTATATTAATTGTCACAAAAATACAGAATTATTTATAAATGGGTTTTTGGAAAGGAAATAAATTATTTGAAGTACAGGAAAAGGATATTGTAATAATAAAAGCCCAGAGGGCCCTGCAAAGACCGATATTCTAGCCAAGGATCATTCATGGAGATGACCTAGACACCCTGCTCAGAGGAAGCCAATAGGCTGCTCAGTTTCCAAACCATGCGTGTCACTAGACTTTGGCTGTATTGCAAATTACCCACTATTAACAATAAGTGACTTCTTTTCTTATTTGTTTGCTAAGCTATTTATTATAGTGTTTCAGGACTAATTCAGCTTTTATTTTTTATAGATAAATTAAATGTGTAATGCTAATTATTTAATTGTATCTCTACTTACTTACATTTTTATTGCATGTCTCTTATTTGTCACCTTTTCTTTTTTCTTCACAAAGCTGTTACTGAGTTTTGGTTATTGTATGAATGAAGTTTTCTTACATTAAAAATATTAACACTTTTTTACATTCATGAAAATTGTTGCTTTTAAAGATTAAAGGTATATTGAGAGGATTTCTGTGTAAACAAGTATGAAGTTATGGCATAATTCTCAAGGAATCAATGAAGCAGAAACCATGGAGAAGTAAGTTTCTTTCAAAAATTATGTTATCTATTTTATACTTCTCATCCACAGTTTTGTTTTCACATTATGTTTATTTGATTTAATTAGTTAACATTCAAATGAGCTTTAAAAAACTTTCTGAAGATGAAAATTACGTCTCTTTTAAGTTTAAGGACCCTAGGAAGATCATTTGACTCTGGGGTCCTTAGTGGAAGGTTATGTATTTTCACTTTTACTCAAGTTCTCCACTTCTGATGGCTGTTTGCTATTTATTTAAACAGTGACATCTTCTTAGGACCACAAATTAGAATTTTAGTGATTTTTTAACCTTTGTTACTAAAAGAGAAGAAAGGTATAAGCATGTAACTGCCATCAACTAAAGTAACTTAAAACAAAAAAAATTATTTCATTCACACTTGTTCAGATGTTCAGGTAAATTTAGAAGAATAAAGAGAAGCTGTAGACAAAGAATCCAAAGCCAAAAGATTGTTTTTTGCTTTCTTTCTTACATGCATTTTGCCTCTCTTTCTCCCTCCCTCTCTCTCTCTCTCTCTCTCTCTCTCTCTCTCTCTCTCTCTCTCTCGATGTCTCATGTTCTAGGAACTCTTACAAGTTTTATGGGTTTTTAGCTTATACTTTTTAGATGCTCCCAGGACACTTGCATTTCTTTCAGGACACTGAGCTTCAAAAACACAGTGAACCAAATGTTCTAGGTGATCTAGGACTGTATCCAAGACTTAGAGATGTCACTGCTGCTATCTTCTATGGCAATCACAAGTGTAGTCATTTTAAGGGGGAGACTGAGTTATGGCAACATGGGGGAGAAGAGGCAATGGCATTACTGAAGAACCTATGGAATGACACATATTATTGTAGCTGTGTTTAGAAAATAGGAATCCTTGCCCATTGTTAATATGAGGCTGGGCTCATTTTTGTGGCTCCTTATTGGTAGCAAAGACGGAGATAAACTAGTGTTTCACCATCTCTGTCAGATGGATGCTTTTTTTCAAATTTAGCCTGAAAATGATCATCACTATCTCTTTCATCAGTGTCATGATAACCCGTCCTGTATCTCAGGTGTCATATGACCCACATGTCCCACTATTGTTATTTCCCCATAAGCAATCTCAACAATCTTTTTACTTAAAAAAGATATTTTACTTCCTAATGTGTGTGTGTGTGCATGTGTGTGCATGTGTGTGCATGTGTGTGTGTGTGTACAACTGAGTGCTCTTTCCCAGGGAGGCCAGAAGTGGGTGTCAGAGCACCTGGATCAGTATTTACAGGTGTTTGTGAGATCCCTGGTGTGGGTTCTAGGAGTCAAACTTGGGTCCTCTGATAGAAATATGACTTTAAATCTCTTTGTCATTTCCCCAGTCTTGAAAGTAATATCTTAGAAAAGTATATCATTATAGACCTCCTTTACAACTATTATAGTAAAGTTTTTGCATATTGATAATGAAATCCATTCACCATTGTTGTAGATACTGTTAAATTACACCACTCATTCATTGCCTTGTGATAATTTCTAGATATTTTCTTTGCACTGTCCTGAAAATACTCCATATCCATATCAGTATCCAGCCTTGTTAGTTGATGTTCTGTCTTCCTCGATCTGTCTTCCTTTGATCTAGACTTCACATGTCTCACCAGTCATTTCAATAAACTAAACCATATTCAACTTTCTGCTCAAATTTCAAATTTTATAGAAACTTTTGTATCAATTTGACATAGCTACAGTCATTGGAGAGGAGGGAGCCAATAGAGGAAATACCTCAACTAGATTGGGCTATAAGCAGGCCTACAGTGAGTTATGTGGGAAGGCCTACTCACTGTGGGTGGAGCCACATCTGAGCAGATGTTCCCGACTTATACAAGATTGCAGATTGAGTAAACTATGGGAAGCAAGACAATGAGCAGGGCCCCTTCATGGTCTTTCCATTACCTCCTGCCTCTAGGTTTCTGCTGTGGTTGACTTCTTATCCTGACTTCCTGTGATGATGAGTAGTGCTACGGAAATACAAGCCAAATGCTCTCCTCCCCATCTTGCTTTTGGTCATGGTGTTTTATAGTAACCCTAATTAAGTAAACCTAACAGTAACCTACCAAAGACACACTTGAAAAGATTTTCTTTCTTCATACATTTTTCTTTCATGTTTCATAAAAATACTTCTTAAACCGATAACTTTCAAGCAATATGAAATTTTTAGCATATGTATTGATTTGTATCTCTAAAATTTACTGTGATGCCTCTGATCTTAAAACACTTGCTCAGGTGGAAAATGAATATATATGTGCTAGAGTCATAAAACTAAAGACTACTATACTTTAAAAATCTTAAAAAGAAAATCTCCGATGTCAAATTGCACACATTTAAATAATACCAACAGAAGAAGTGTCTGAGTGAGCAGTCCAAGATGGCAGCTACTAGCATCCACTGTATCTGAGGGGCACAGGATCCTAAACTTCGAAATTGGTGAATGGAGGGGCAGCTGAAGCCAGATCATCAACACTGAGACTTCCTGGGCAAGAGGGAACAACCTGTGAGCTGGGCCAGTTTAGATCCAGGTCACCTGTGGATGTCTGTGGGGTCTGACAGTGATGAATATTCAACCCCCCCCCTGCACATCTCCTTGCTCCAAACACAGGCCTCCCTGCTCAGTGGAGCGGGCAGGCAGTAGCACAGGCCTCCCTGCTCAGTGGAGCGGCCAGGCAGTAGCACTGCTCCGAGCATGGGTCTCCCTGCCTGGCTGCGGAGGCAGCAGTGGTTGCCCCAAGTACTAGCCTCCATGCTTTTGCCTGAGGCGGCAGAGCGGCAGCAGTACGGGCTTCCCAGGGCTACAGCTGTGGCAGGGTGAGGCTATCCCAAGCAGTATCCTCTGTGCTCAGTGACTGAGACAGCAGAGGTGGCCGCCCCAAGTTCAGGTCTTCCTGCCAGGCAGCCAAACAGTGGACACCACTAAGCTGACAGATCTCCTATACTCTAATTTGCCCCTGTGGACACAAATCTGAGGATAGAACACAGGGGAAACCAAGTACTTTCCCATTAGGCCTGCAAGCAAGGAAGGGCAGGCGTACCCAAGAGGAGTAGAGGACTGGTAATAAACTCAGAGCCGAAATCAATGAATCAAAAACAAAGAAAAGAATTCAAAGAACTAATTAGACCAAGATCTGGTTCTTTATGAAAATCAACAAGATAGACAAATACTTAGCCAAACTAACTAAAAGGTAGAGAGAAACTATCCAATTCAGCAAAATCAGAAATGAAAGGGGGGACATAACAACAGACACTGAGGAAATCCAAACAATCATTAGGTCTTACTACAAAAGCCCATATACCACAAAATTTGAAAATGTGAAGGAAATGGACAATTTTCTTGATATATTCCATTTACCAACATTAAATCAAGATCAGATAAATAGATTAAATTGTGCTATATAACCCATGGAAATAGAAGGAATCATCACAAGACTCCCTGCCAAAAAAAAAAAAAAAAAAAAAAAAAAAAAAAACAGGGCCAGATGGTTTCAGCACTGAATTCTACCAGACCTTCAAAGAATAGCTAACTCCAATTTTCTATCCCATAAAATAGAAAGAGAAGATACACTACCAAACTTATTCTAAGAAGTTACAGTCACCTTAATACCTAAACCAGACAAAGACCAAACAAAAAAAGAGAATGTCAGACCTATCTCTCTTATGAACATTGACACAAAAACACTCAATAACATACTTGAAATCTGAATCCAAGAGCACATAAAACATATCCAACATGACCAAGTAGGCTTCATTCCAGGCATGCAGGAGTGGTTCGGTATATGGAAATCCATCAATATAATCAACTATATAAACAAACTGAAGGAGAAAAACCACAGGAACGTTTCCTTAAGATACTGAAAAAAAAAACATTTGACAAAACCCTATATCCATTTATGTTTATAGTCTTGTAGAGACCAAAGATACAAGGCACATGCCTAAACATAGTGAAAACAATATACAACAAGCATATAGCCTATAGCCAACACCAAACTAAATGGAAGGAAACTTAAATCAATCCCACTGAAATCAGGGACAAGACAAGGCTGCCTTCTCTTTTCATATCTATTCAACATATTACTTGAAGTCCTAGCAAGAGCAATAAGACAACTAAAGGAGATCAAGGGGATACAAATCAGAAAGAAAGAAATCAAAGTATCACTATTTGCATATGATATGATAGTATACAATAGTGACCCCAAAAATCAACCAGAGATCTCCTTCAGCTGATAAACATTTTCAGCAAAGTGGCTGGATACAAAATTAACTAAAAAAAATCAGTAGACCTCCTGTATACAACAGACAAAAGGGCCGAGAAAGAAATTAGGGAAACAACACCTTTCACAATAGTCACTAATAACCTTAGTGTGACTCTAACCAAGCAAGTGAAAGACCTGTTTGAAAAAAACTTCAAGTCTCCTAGGAAAGAAATTGAAGACGATATCAGACAATGGAAAGATTTCCCATGCTAATGGATCAGTACTGACCATCCTACCAAAGGCATGAAAGGAGAACTGAGGCAGAGGGAAGAATTATGCACAACTAAGCTGGTCAGCCTGTGGTCCTGCTGATTATTACCTCAGCCTCTTTCTTTACCATAGTTGGAATAAGGTTTTACTGGTGGGCTAGGTAATCCAAGTCCTTGGTGTCACTGCCTCTGCTTGGGATCATTTGTGAGGCTATGCTGTTTTTGTAATCTAAAATGATGGTGTGATATAGCTTTGGGGCAATGATTAGAGATTTTGTTTGTTTGTTTGGACTGGAGTGGCTCTGTGGCACTTGATGGACTGGGACTTGATATGAAATCATTGCTGTCTTCAAATTCTTAGCTGTGTTTATACTTTAGCCTCCCAAATTTTGGGGATCAGTAAATCTGAAGACCTGAGTCCTGAATATTATAAAACCAGACAGGAAGGAATTTGATTTTTATAGGGAGGAAATGAAATCCTTAGTGAATGTGAATTTTTGACACAGGCATAACTGTGTTAAAGATCCCAGCACCTCAGCCCCACAACAACAGCAAAGCCTTTCTGTAGTACATATGTTAATGTGGACAACACGCACAAAATACATCCACAGTAGTTTTTTCCCAACCAATATTTGTGGCCTGAAGACAGCTCTCTTACAGAGACTGTTCTTATCTAGATTAGCTAAACCCTCCTCCTTGTCCACCTGTATATGCCTTCCTGTTTATATGCATGCAATAACACTTCCTCTTTGCTCAGCTTTATGCAATAACCTCACCTCCTTGTTCAAATGTATAGAGTAAACATGATGAGCTTCTTGGGTTCAACAGCTCCTCTATCACATTCAACACAGCCCTCCAGTTCCCAGGTTTTCTCTCTCTTGTCTTTCTCTGTCTCCATCTCTCTCTCTTTTCTCTATCTCTGTGTGTGTCTGTGTATCTTTCTATAAGTATGTTTGTCGTTTTTCTAGTGTCTATCATTTAATCATTCCATTGTCATTTCTACTGAAACTCTTAGGTATTCAAGACCCAAGCCTTTTAAGGCAGTAGCAAGCTTTTCTTATTTGTTATCGTCAGCTTTGAGGAGTAGAGTAGGTTAGATAACACTGGTTATGGAGTAGACACTCCTTGAGTGTCCTGGCAAAGGGATGTGGCCTCTTCAGACTCCTTATTGCCCACTGCTAGGAGTCTCAGCTATGGTTACCACCAGAGACTCCTGGAAGTCATCCAGTCCCAGAGATGTCCCTATCTCTGTTCTCTCTCCTAGCCCTCCCCTTTCCCCACACCTAATTCCCACCTCTGTTCCCCTCCCGACTCCCCCACCTACCCAGTTCCCTCCTTCCATTTTCAGATGTCATTTCATTTCCCCTTCTGAGTGAGATTCAAGCACCCTCCCTTGGGCCCTGCTTACTACTGAGCTTCTTTGGGTCCGTGGATTGTAGCATGGAGGGGGACACCATCCCACATACAAAACCTTTGACCCAGCCAAGCAATGACTGGTCCAAGTTTGTTGCATGCCAGGAGAGGCAGAGCCTACCACTAACACTATTAATAATAATCTGCTGTACTAGCAGACAGGAGGCTAGTATAACAGTCACCTGAGTGGCTTCACCTTGCAGCTGAAGAAAACATGCAGAGACCCACAGCCAAACATTAGGTGGGGCTTGGGGGAATCTTATGGAAGAGTGGAAGGAAGGATTGAAAGAGCTAGAGAGGTCAAGGATATCTCAAGATAACCTACAGAATCAAGTAAACTGGGCCCGTAGTTGCTCACAAAGCCTGAATCACCAACAAAAGAGCATCCATGAGATGGATTTACCCCCAACTCCGACACACCATCACCACCACAAATGCAATAGATACACACCTTGGTCCTCATGTGGGACCTCCAACAGCAGGAGCAGGGATTATCTATGATTCTGTTGCCTACATTTGGTTCCCTTTCCCCTAACTGGGCAGTCGTGTCTGGCTTCAATAGAAGAAGACTTGCCCAGACTGACTTGATATGCCAAGTCAGAATGATATACATGGAAGGTCTCCACCTTCTCTGAGGGGATGGGCGTATAAGGGAGGGCAGAGGAGGGGAGAGGGAAGGATTGCCAGGAGAGAAAGGATGGGAAGTTCTGATCAGGATGTAAAGTAAATTAATTAATTAATTAATTAATTAATTAATGAAAAAAAAAACCCTTGTCTATAGGGAGAGTTAAGGAGAAACATACCCGACTGCAATGAGGATATTTACAAAATATCACAAGGAAATATCACAGGAGTTTGATACCTTTTGCTAATTTGTGTATCCAAGTGAAATGACAATCACTGTTCTTTGGTGAAAATGGTTTCTAAGTATTCTCTAACAGTCTTACAATTTTTTCTATTGAAATGTTTCCATTACTAATACTAATTTTATGTTAGCGTATTTTAATTATAATTGCCTAGAAAGACTTCAATTAATTTTTGACCCATATCGCACATTAATAGCACGATGGTTCAAGAAACTGAGCCTCAGGATGGCCAGATATCTCTTTGCAGCTCACAAGTTGTGGTCAGATTCAATTTGATTGCTAATAGATCATGGCTTCAATGTTGCAGGTGATACTCCTGGGTATTTGAACCCTGTGCCTCCTATAAGAAGAGACTCCCACTGTGAGGCTTAGAAGAGTGTGCTTTTCCATATTGACTGTGAATGGTTTCTTCCTCTTCCTTCTTCCTTGTCTTTCAAATAAAATAGAAAAAGCTGCTTCAGGCTTTGAAAGCACTAAATTGTGAGAATACTTTAAAAATTAAAATCCAAAGAACAGCAAATGCTGAAGATTAAATCCTTTTCTCAAATCTCCGGTACTAAAGAAATGAGCTAGGTTATGTCAGATAGATTAAAACTGATTTAAAATACATTTAGTTAAAATTACACTTAGTTTTCCCCACAAAAATACAAAATAATCTAAATGCTACCTAAAATATAAAACAAGAAGGATTCTTGATGTCAGTAAAAATGTAGGATGTTTCTTTTATTGTTGGATGTACTGAAATGTCTGTCATCTTTCCAACTGTGTTTTTCCTATCCCAGGGGAAAATCACTTTGAAGAATGCAGCAAATTATTTTGTATACTACATCCAAGGCTACTGAACCAGAAGAATAAGGACATACTGCTCGTGAGTTCAGCCAGATCAATAGCTCAGCCCTGGGATTTGCTTGTCTGCTGGATATTGAATGAAAAGCACTAAGCTGCCAGTTTGTATCATGGATATTGAAGACCGTAATACAGCAAATGGCATTTTTCATAGGACAGAAAGTAAGTTAACCTGTAAAAATGTTTCGCTATGTGAGCACACAACATAGAAAGAGCATGAAAGTGCTTGGCGTGCCATGTACAAATCACCCCCTCGCTGCGCCCTTGCTCAGGAGAAGCAGTGTGCTTTGCACTCACACCACACATCTCTTCACAAGAATATAAACGTGTAGAATGCCTCCTGAACTCCACAGACATGGAGCTCAAGTTTCAAATACATCCTTATATTTATGTAGAAAGTAGGATAATTGTGATTTCTTCCTTCTTTCTGCTGGAGTGTTACAGACCTGACCAGCCTGACTTGGGAGCCAGTTTTCTCCATTTCTCTTAACTTTGTAGGTTGTTTAGTTGCGTAATGTGTGTTCAATTTGATGACTTATCACATGAAATTACTGAAAATAAATTATTTTTATATGATTTTCTACCACTCCTAGTTTTAACTGAGTGATGAAAAATTCAGATCCTGGTATAATACCAGCAAGACAGGCAAAAGGCCTATTTACATTCAATGAAACTATATAATAGCTTTTGAACGAAAATGGGATGGAAATTTTTATGCTCCACTTAAGATCTCTTGTGATTCTGAATGTAAATACTTTCTATAGTGGTATTCAGAAAATTCTAGAGGAGGGCAAGTCCAAAGTAATTAAAAATGTAAAAATTATTCCTGTTGAAAAAAAAAACAATAAATAGTGAGGTAATGAAAGTTTGAGCTGTCCACTCTGCTCAGTATTCTCTTCCTCTTGTCCATGCTCAGATAGAAGCGTGGGATCCAGAATGACAGGCTTAGTGAAAGCTTTCAATGTCTCACTCAGACTCAGCTGAGGTTCTGAGGACCTAGGAGTGCTTTCCTGGCATGTAGCCCAGGCATGGTTGGCGAGGGGAGAAAAGTTACCACTTGAAAATCTTTGTCACTGAAAAGCGTTCCTCGCCTTTAGTGTTTGACCCAGTTTCAGAGTCTACTTCAAGGAGAGGTGTGGTGAATAGACTGGCAAAATAATAGAAAAGTATTAAAATAACTGTTAAGACAACGCCTTCTGATAATTTGCAAGTAGTCAGGGCTAGGACTCTAAGTCTGATCACTAATCAACAAAATAGAGAAAGCTGTTGTTTTCATATGCACTGCTGTCCTTCCTCTTTCTTCCTCTTCTTCCCTTTTTCCCATTTCTTCCTGCTGATCTCCCTCCCTTCTCTTCCCTCTTCTATTTCTTTCTTTTCTCACACAATTAAATGTTGTGTTCATATGGTCATAATATTTAATTCTTACGGTTGTCATATGGATTAAATAAGATATTTAAAATAAATAGGTAAGATTAGGGTCAGGATTATTATAAACTTTTAGCAAATGGAGTATGATTGTCATTTCTTGATGTCTAAATTTTTGTTTTTTCCACCAAAGAAAAGTTTTTAAATAAGAAGCTGCCAAAAATGTTTCATATTTAGCACTATATACATGCGTGTAACAACAAAGAAGCAATGAATTTGAAAGAGAGGAAGGAAAGGTAAACAGGAAGTTTTGGTAAGAGAAAAGAGAAGGAAGACATGTTGTAATTATATTATAATTACAAAATATAAAGGAAGTAATAGAAAAATATTTTGTTTTTGGAATGGGGTATTGGATTGTTTAACTTGACAATATATAAGGCTTCCTCTTTACAACTACAATTTGTTTTGGCATTACATACTCACCATTAATGATATAATCTATTTAGATGATAACGAAATAAGGGTTGAAAGAGAAAACCCAGAACTGCTAGAAAAAATTTCTATTAAAAATTGTCACCTGAGAGTATCCTGCCCCTTTTTGCCTGCTCCTGCTGCTTTCACCTTTTGGAGGTCAGAGTGCTTCAACTGATGGATGGGGAGGGGGAGGCATGTGTTGAATAGGAGTGCATAAATGGTGTGAGTTGAGTTGGATGTCTTCAGCGTTGATTGGGGTGTTTTGTGGTTTCTGTAAGTTTCCTTCACCTGAACCCCATGCAAAAGCTTGGTTTTGTAATGGACATGACCTAGACTGTGTGGCTTTCTGCTTAGGACAGTTGGCTTCTGGACTCCCATACAGAAAAAGGGATGATGAAAAGAATTATTAAACAAGGTCCCTGTTTTTCTTGCAGCACAGTAGCTTGACCCGTTTGCGTTGATGTGAGGAGTCTTAGTGTGAAGCACTAGGCTGGAGTGTTGGTGTAGTGTGCTGCAGCAGTGGGCAATCGCTTATGCAGTGGATTTGGTTGGCGAGTAGTTAGGAAGTAGGCTTTTGCAGAGTTCACAGTCCAGTGCGCTTTTAAAAACCACTGATTGGAGACAATGAAAAGGCCGTTTGCCCTCTTCATGTCTATTTCCCTTCCAGACAGTTGCATCCAAGAGAAAGCTGTTTTGTCCCACTCTCATTTTGCTCCACTTTTAAAATTAAAACAGGGGCTGACTTGTATCCAACTCCTGAATACTTGTAAAATTTGTACAAAAATATCTGTTATGAAAATAATTTATAATTTGTAGACATTACCTGGCATATGTCTTGAGATGTAAAACCCCAACCTTTGGGTTGAAAGGGTTTTTTTTTGTTTGTTTTTCTACAAATAAGTACAATCTTTAAAGTAAAAAAAAAGTGATAACCTAAGAAGTGACAGACAAGGTTGATCTCTGACCTTCACACAAGCATTCACAGATGTGTGTAATGACTTTGTACATGTACATTCTCACATATGGAAACACACACACACACACAGACACACAAATGAGTTCACTATATAAAAAACAAAAGAACTGAAAATTCATACCCTAGCCTCAAGTTCTGTCTCTGAGACTTACAACTTAGGTAACTCAATAAAATTTTTCTGCATGTTCTTGGCTTTTTTCCCCTGTGCATGACTGGTGATGGTAGAATAGTATCTACTTCAGACAGTGCTTGAGCTAGTAAGCAAGGAGCATTTATCTTAACTAAACAGAAAATCTTATTTTCTATCTTCTATATTGAAACTAAATTCCCAAATACTATGTACAACTCACATATTTAATCACTCAACATTGTGGAATGATGACCTACACCATAAAAATAAATAAATGAGCAGCTAAGTAACACTATGTTCTATACACTTAGGTATAAAACAGATTCTTTATAAAAACATTATTGTTTGTGACTATTAACATGAATATAATGTTTTGATAAAGTCACTTTCACTTCTTGCCCTTGTGTTCCTTTACATATCCTCCTCCCACCCACCACGTGCCCGTCCCACCCTCTGAGTCTACTTAGTGCATGTTTGTAGGGCTGTCTCCTGGGGCATGGGAAGCCTAGTTAAGGATGAACCTGACGGAAACAGCTCTCCAACCGGTAGCATCCATCAATGGCCAATGCCTTCTCAGTTAGGAGCTAAGGATAGCATATTTTAGTATTGGTTGTTCTATTAGCTTAAGAAATTCATCAAATGAAATAATGAGTCCAATTAACTGACCAGTTTTGAAAACACAATTCTAGTCTTCAATCACTAGAACACTGTGGTTTTATAAATGAAATTTAAAGTCTGTTCAAAGGAAGCAAACAAGGATAATTGTACTATTATACATTTAAATAATATTTTTTGAGTAAATACTATCTCTTGGCTGTTTGACTTTCTTGGGACTTAGGACAGAGACTATAAGAAACAACTATCTCATCAATACTATATCACATAGTGTTTCTTTTTGTTTGTTTTGTTTAGTTTTAAGCAGACAGTAAATTGTGCTGAGCTCAAGCATTATTCACCCCAATAAATGTTTTATCAAGTAAGGCTTTCTTACTCTGCTTTAAAATCCAAGGGAAAATGCTATGAATAATAAAATATTTTAAATTGAGAGTATTGCAAATGTCCTCTCAGGTTATGCCTAAAAATGAACACTAGAAACAAAAGTGCTACAAATACACTTTATTGTTTTATTTACCGATGGCACAGCAGATTTTTTTAAATGTAAAACTACAAAAAAATGGCCATTAGCATTTTAGTGATCTTAAGTTACCTGTTGGTTTTGAGAGCACAAAAAGTTTCTATAAAACTGCTGATATCAACATTAGTTTTATGGTAAGAGAATGTTGATGCTTTATTACATAAACTCAATTTTTACTTTAGCGTAGTAAAACATTTCTTTAATGTTAGTGAATTGAGGGACTTTTTTCTTTTTCTTTTGACTATTATTTCAACTCCCCTTAAGTGAGCTAGCAAATTTTAAAACTACCAGAAAAATGTCATGAAAAACAATATTTCCTCTGTTAAAAGAAAAATATTCTAATTCGACAGAAATCATCTTGCAATCATTAACACAAATATTTTAGTTTAATTTTACACTGGAATACTTTAGTTGCACTATTCCTTTTAATTAAAACATTCCCTCCAGAAGGAAAAAAGAAAGGCATAAGATCCAGGAGATTGGATGGATTTGGCTTTTTTATAAAAAATCAAGTTTCCATAGGTGTGTGGGTTTATTTCTGGCTCTTCTATTTGGTTCCATTGATCCACTATTCTGTTTCTATGCCAATACCATGTAGGTTTTATAACTATTGCTCTGTAGTACAGCTTGAGATCAGGGATGGAGATACCTCCAGATGATCTGTTGTTGTACAGGATCGTCTTGGAAATTCTGGGTTTTTTTTTTTTTTTGTTTGTTTCTCCATATGAAGTTGAGAATTTCTCTTTCAAGGTCTGTAAAGAATTGTGTTGGTATTTTGATGGGCATTGCATTGTATCTGTAGATTGCTTTTGGGAAAATAGTCATTTTCACTATGTTACTCCTACCAATCCATGAGTACTGGAGATCTTTCCATCTTCTGAAATCTTCTTCAATTTCTTTTTTCAGAGACTTGAAGTTTTTCTCAAACAGATCTTTGACTTGCTTGGTTAGAGTCACCCCAAGGTACTTTATGTTATTAGTGGCTATTGTGAAAGGTGTTGTTTCCCTAATTTCATTCTCGGCCCTTTTGTCTTTGGTGTACAGGAGGGCTTCTGATTTTTTTTTTTTGAGTTGATTTTGTATCCAGCCACTTTGCTGAAGGTGTTTATCAGTTGAAGGAGTTCTCTGGTTGAATTTTGGGGGTCACTCATGTATACTAACATATCATCTGCAAATAGGGATACTTTGACCTCTTCCTTTCCGATTTGTATCCCCCTGATCTCCTTTAGTTGTCTTATTGTTCTAGCTAGGACTTCAAGTACTATGTTGAAGAGATATGGAGACAGTGGGCAGCCTTGCCTTGTCCCTGATTTCAGTGGGATTGATTTAAGTTTCTCTCCATTGATTCTGATGTTGGCTATAGGCTTGCTGTATATTGTCTTTACTATGTTTAGGTATGTGCCTTGTATCCCTGATCTCTCCAGGACTTTAAACATGAATGGATGTTGGACTTTGTCGAATGTTTTTTCGGCATCTAAGGAGATGATCATATGGTTTTTGTCCTTCAGTTTGTTTATATGGTGGATTACATTAATGGATTTCCATATATTGAACCATCTCTGCATGCCAGGTATGAAGCCTACTTGGTCATGGTTGATGATATCTTTTATATGTTCTTGGAGCATCTTCAACAAATGGTACTGGACCAACTGGATGTCTATGTGCAGAAAAATGAAAGTAGATCCATATTTATCATCCTGCACAAAACTAAAGTGCAAGTGGATCAAAGACCTCAACATAACACCATACACATTAAATCGGTTAGAAGAAAAAGTGGGAAACACCCTAGATCTCATTGGCACAGGAGACTACTTCCTGAACAGAACACCAACAGCACAGGCTCTAAGATCAACAATCAATAAATGGGATCTCATGAAACTGAAAAGCTTCTGTAAAGCAAAAGATACTGTCATCAAAAGCAAACAACAAACTACAGACTGGAAAAGGATCATCACCAACCCTATATCTGACAGAGGGCTAATATCCAGTATATATAAAGAACTCAAGAAGTTAAAAAGCAACAAATCAAGTATCAAGTAATCCAATTAAAAATGGGGCATGGAGCTAAACAGCGAACTCTCTGTAGAAAACTGTAGAATGGCAGAAAAACAGTTAAAGAAATGTTCATCATCCTTAGCCATCAGGGAGATGCAAATCAAAACGACCCTGAGATTTCATCTTACACCTGTCAGAATGGCTAAGATCAAAAACTCATGAGTTCTTTATATATACTGGATATTAGCCCTCTGTCAGAAGTGGGATTGGTAATGATCCTTTCCCAATCTGTTGGCTGTCGTTTCGTTCGGATGACAGTGTCCTTTGCTTTACAGAAGCTTTTCAGCTTCATGAGGTCCCACTTATTGATTGTTGATCTTAGAGCCTGTGCTGTTGGTGTTCTATTCAGGAAGAAGTC
>CM053743.1:87784515-87806930 GCA_028658305.1 Pachyuromys duprasi | reverse complement strand
TGGGGCACACACAGTGGGTTTGGGTTGGTGTGCATCCACTGTATGCAGGGCTGTCTGAAATGGTGCCGGAGGCCTTCTCTGTGTGGCCTGTGGACAGACACCCGAACTGGGGTTTTTGCTGGCGGATGTGTGCAGCTTTCGTCCTCAGTGTGAGGTCTGGTCAAGATGGTCCCAGGATCCTCTCAGCAGTGGATTGAGACAGAACTTGGGTTCCTCCCAGATCCACCGGTGGACTCACACACTGACTGAGTTTTTGCTGGCGGAAGCGTTAGGCGTGCGCCCCCACAGTGTGCCGACTGGTCAAAATGGTCCCCCAATCCACTCAGTCTGGGGTGGTTCCAGTGATCGGTTCATGCCTGCCGCACACCCGTGGGTTGAGGCAGAACTCGGGTTCCTACCAGACCTGCTGGCGGACTCACACACTGACTGAGTTTTTGCTGGCAGAAGCGTTCAGCGCGCGCCCCTGCAGTGTGCAGAATGGTCAAAACGGTCCCCCAATCCACTCAGTCTGGGGTAGTTCTGATGATTGGTCTGAGCCTGCAGCACATCCGCGGGTTGAAGCAGAACCCGGGTGCAGTGTGAGCTCGCAGGGTGCAGTTCACAGAAAAGGGCACCTGGTTCCTCCTGAGACTGCCCTGGAGACTGTGTGATCCAGTCTATAATGGCGGTTGGGGGCACCCAGCGCAGCTGCTCTTTCAGATCAGAGCTGTGCGCTGCTGGTCACCGGGAAATTTCTCCAGGTAATAACTGGGTGTCCCTAGGGTTTTCCCACTTGATTTTCTCACTGAAGGAGTTCTGCTCACCTGGCACTCACAATGCTGGCATTTTAGGTCCCAGAGTTCAGTCTCCTGGTCGCTGCGTTGTTTCTGCTCTCCTACTCCTCAGACACAGTGTTCTCTCGTGGCAGCCATCTTGGATCCCCCTTGTATTTATATCTTATGGAAGCTCTTTTTTAGTTTTATGCCTTGGAAAACCACTCAAATATTGAAGACCTCAGATTTATATATCCAGCCTGAAACGATCTTTTAAGCCCCAGACATTTCTACTTGAATACAAAGTCGACATATCAGCTTTTATATATCTAAAGTTGAGTGTCTGCCTTCATAATTCTTTACTTCCTCTTCTTTTATATATTACTAAGTCAATTATTCCAAGTGTTCAGCTTACCTACCTGAGAGTTATCAGACTCCTCTCTTCTCTCCTACATTCCATATCTACATCCTGTCATTTTTATAGTCACCATCAGACGACCTATATAATTTGTGAGTCTGGTATAAAATGAAAGGTGTGACCATTTATGCAGAATTGTTAATACTTTCAGGATTATGAAAGCAGATCAGTAAGGTAGAAACATAGTAGACTACCTTCCTTTGGCTCCTCTTCATAAAATCCTGATTGCAGTTACCAACTTGACTTCCTTGTAAGCAAAAGTGTATTTAATGTACCCTATGTACTGAACTGAAGTCCACAGTGCACTATAGCTTAGACCCATAGTGCACTGCAGAAAGGCATCATTGGGCTTCCTGGGAACTGTGCCTCACTATTTCTCCTGTTGTCCCTGCTGTCTGGAATTGTGAAGCATACCAATAGGTTATCAGTATTCCAGGGAAAAGATCAAATTCCAGGATGTGAAATAGGCTTCTACTGAACAACTATTGCTTTTGCACTATCTTAGTTAGAAATTCTAAATCCCATACATGTCACCTTTTCCTTCTCTCAAGGGATCCAATACCATCATTAGTTCCTGGGATTTTTGGTGGCTGATGTTTTAGCAGGTCTCCCTTTATGTCCTGTTATTGCTTTAAGTTTATTTCTATTTGAGTAGTTAGATCCACCTATTGGAGGGAAAATGGAACTTTATCATTGTATATACATCCTGTTTCACTCTTGAATCCTGAGTCAGAACAAGAGCACATCATGTCTCCAAAACTGCAGCGTCTTCCAAGCCTTCCCAAATGACTCTCCTAGGGTGATCTGTCCCTTATCTTAACCTTGTTTCTGTTTATGAAGCACCTTTTCATTGCTTTACTTAGTAATACACAATCTTCATTTAATACTACTTAAGTTAAAATCTTACCACCATCTCAAAGCTACTATAGTCCAGCTCAACTGCACACACACACACACATACACACACATGCACACACATGTATACACACACAACCCCTTGGTGGTCAGCTTTTCCCCCTCTCTCAAAACTCTGTTCATATTTGCCTGCATATTTATTCTTATTTCTGTTAACATGATTTACTTTAACTTTGTGAATCCTAACGTTTGGTCTCATCTCCATCATACATCCTAACTCTTTATAAAGTCTTCTCTGAATGCCCACTTCTCACAGATTTACCTATAAAGTTGGCTAAACTTAGACTTTTTGACTACTTAATACATTTTTGTTCATATATATTTATGGTACTACATAATTGCTATCTATGCATGTATAAAACATACTTTGATTGTGTCTTCCAATCCCTACTAACAATATTTATCCCACTTCCTTTACTCTCTCCCATTCACTAATGTTCTTAGTCTATATTCATGTTGTTTTGTGTGTGTGTTTCTTGGGACTGAACCTTGCCTTTATATTCTAGGTAAGCAGTTAGCCATTGAGCTACATCTATGGGCCTTTCTATTTGGAGGAAAAAAAATCTCATTTGCAACACAGAGTAGCCTTTTTAATCTAAGCTGGCTTCAAACTCATGATACTCATGCCTCTATTTACAGAGTGTTGAGATTGCAGGCATGTATCATAATTCCTGGCTTCTGCACTCCTTATTTAAAATCAAAAGTCTGTAGAATTGGTCACCAATTTTTTCACTTAGCAAGTACTTTTGGGGCAGTATCTACATTATTTTTAAATTTTTCATTACAATTTAAGCCCAGATATGTGCTTAACACACATTTATTTGTTGATTGATTAGAGGCAATAGCCCAGGTCATTATTAGTGATTAGTTAAACATATTCTATGTGCTATCAAAAAAACACTCAGTATTCAAGAAATCAAAGCAGACATTTCTGGAGTGGTTCAAACTACATGAAATAAGGAGAGTCATTGTGCTAGTTATATTTCTATTGTTATGCTAAGGCACCATGACCAAGGAAATATGTAGGTTAGTTTTTCTGGTTTACGGCTTTAGCGGTTGAGTTCATGAATATCATTATGGGGAGTATGGTGGAAGGCAGGGGGAGTTGTCCTGGAGCAGTAGCTGAGAACTTACATCCTAAAGTGTGAGGCAAAGAGGAAGCGCTGGGAATTGAGTAGGCTTTGAAACCTCAAAGCTGGCCTCTAGTGACATACCTCCTCCAAGAAGGCCACACCTCCTAATTCTTCCCAAACAGTTTCACCAACTGGAAAATAAGTATTTAAATATATGAGCCTGTGGAGACCATCCTCATCTGAACCATCACAGCCATTCACTAAGTGCTTCCCTATAAGGATTTACATGGGGAAACTAATTTCATTTCCAGGATAAATTCTTTGGTTGTGAGCAGCCCAAGTTCATTTGTAATCCCTAAGGGCACTAAGGCAGAGTGTACAATGGGTTTCAAATAAAGCCTGAGGGCTGAGCCCATCCACCGAGGAGGAGAACTGTCTTACAGCCTGCATTTGCTTTCTGTAGCATTTTAAGGCACTGTATCACATCCATGATCTTAGCATACATTTCTCTGTCATTTCGTTCAATATTCTTTTTTGTTGATTTGGAGACACACAAAAATCTTTGCACTTTGTTTCTGTTAGCTATCAGAGGAAAAAATAGCTGAATATTCTCTCCTTTTATGTTAGGCCTTCTTTATAGGCATCTCTTGGCAGCCCAGGAGGCCACATGGTGAGCACACAGCACCATCTTTCAGTCACTCTACCGCTGGGACAAGAATTTCAAAGATCTGCCAGCTTTACAAATGAGTTTCAGAAAGCCTTGTTTTCAATAGTTGAGTTTAAAAACATTTTAAATTACATTTACTACAGTTTGTTTAAAGCTTTTTTCTGGCCTATCTTTTTGAGTTGCAGCTTAATTTTTCACTGTCTCATTTTAATTTCTCTCTCTTTTTTTTCCCCAAGATGCCGTCCTCTCACTCATCATTCTTTGTCTCCTCCTTGTTTCTGGCTTTTCTTCCTGCAGCTGGGCTTCAGTAAAACAGGGTGGACGCAGCTGCCCAGCAGTTGCACATTCTTTCCCTGATAGGATGATTTCCTTGAGGTAAAACATCATTTTAGAAATATTAGCCCACAATTAAATGTTTCTATTATCTTCAAATTTCATGTTTGAAATCCTGCCAATAAGGCCCTTCCCAGTTGTTTGTATTGGTTTAAATCCCTTCCTGTTACACATTATTTTTACTTGTTCTCTGTTGTTTGTCTTTCAGGTTACTATTTTCATAATTCTAACTTCCTGTTCCTACTTAATTGTCAACATTGACTCAGTTCTGCTCTTATCTTTTTTGTTTTCCAGTTCAAGAAGATTTATTGACTGCTTTTCACATCCGATTCTGGATGCTTTTTATTCTGAATTGTTCTTCATTTACATAAGCCAAGGTTCAAGAGGACTAAGGTCAATTTTGGGAGTAGGGGTAGGAGATCATATAACCCTCCAGGGCTTGAACTTGTTGATCGTGTTCTTGGCTTGAAGCAAAAACAATTTTGGTTGATATCATTATTAATATATAGAACTGATATCATGAGAAAGTGATTTGCAGTAAGAACCTAACACTATCTGATCCTGAGTGTTATTTCTAAATGGAAGTGACTTTTAATCTCTTAATAGTTATCCTAGACTGTCTGAGAGGAATGTTGTAGCTAATTTTTCAATGGAATCATTAGATACTTAAATACCCAGTTCTTGCTAATCAATGGAGCAATTCTTATTCATGGTGCCTAGCTAATCTCAAAAATAATGATGTACCAGGAAACTTAAGTCAAATGATGCTCTTCCACACTTATACACAAAAAAGGGTCACATTGCAGCTAAAGTTAACATACTGAACTTCCATAAAGACCAGTAATCAGTAAAGAAAGAAGGCAGCTTCAGAGAAGGAATAGGGTCCTGGGGACATTTGTCAGCCCTAGTGGTAAAACTTTTCAATTGAATTGTTGGGATACTGAATCCACAAATGAATAAACTGGGGTACAATTGGGGAAAACTGAGACACTGTAATTATTTAAATACCTAGAATAGTTGTTTTATGTTAGCTTTGGATCAATGTGCACACGCTCTTGATTTATTTTCAGATGGAGAAAGTCACTCTTCCTCTTCTGACCTAGTAGACCCACAGAGGTGCTGGCATGGCATGTGGCTTTCCATGGCCATTCCTCATGAAGTGCTATGTCCACCAGGTCTGTGGGGAAAGGACCTAGTGCTCTCTGTATGGAAGCTTTCATTTTTTTAAAATGGACTGGATGGGATCACCGAATATGTGCTATGCCAGTTATTAATGGTAATTTGGAACAGGTAGCTTAATAACTTTTATTTTCATCTTTACCTAAACAAACAAAATCAACAAAAAATGAGATTAGGGCATTGGATTGAATGAGTTCTAAGTTACCTTCAAGATCTAATATACTCTATTCAAATGTCAACAGGGGACATTTGAAATGTTGACATAGGATTGAATAAAATCCATATACCTTTTAGAAAATACAGAATAGTAAACTTTTAGTCATATAATATATTCCTGATGGCTTCCTACTTATTTCTTTTCAGAAGCTTATGACACGCACTAGGTTTAAATATGTGGCTAAAATCCTACTTTCCTCTTTTGATTTGCACACACAGGCAAATAACAAGCATACAGAAACAATTGCAATTTCTCTGTGTATTTTCTATTCTATCTCATTCTAAAGCAGCACTGTGCCCTTGCTTCAATGAGGGTACAGTGACATCAAATTCTTCTTACTGCGGCACATGGGAAGGAGAATTGTCAGTGTTTATTTCAATTTGAGAATGGGATGAACTTTGTGAGATTTCCTTGTTGAAATGATGTTTGTAATTTTCTGGACCATGGCAGAATGGTCTGACTTCCAAACTGATGGTAACAAGTCTAATTAACCAGAGCTATGAACACATGACATAAGCAGTCCCCACACAGGCTCTACGAAGAAGAAACAAGAAAAAGATTTTCCTTTTAAACTTAAAGATTGCTGTGCAATTAATCTCCAGGAAACACTAATATTATCTTAGCTTCTGCCATTTCCACAGGTCTGTGACACATGAGAACTATCTTGTTTAGGGCTTATGCATTTATCATTATGGGCGTTAGCTTTACTCTCTAGTGACCAGATTTCGACAATGCTTTTATTCAGAATGCAGATTTTTGAGCTGCCACAAACACTGGTCTACTCCCTTCCAGCTGAAGGCTGACGCTTGGTCTACTTTAGTCAGAGCTGTGGTGCTGTAGAACCTTTGAGGTGAACTTTGTATTAATGGTATTAAGTGTGGTATTAATGTATTTTTACTCCTTTTTGGTATAAGTTCTTTCTTGTTTCCAATTTAACTAAATTTCACTAATACAGGCTGTTAAACTGAGAAAGTAATAAATAGAGCCAGAAATTGGGAGTGAAATATGATAAGACAAGAGCCCGGGTGACTTGGTTAAAAATGTACCCACTTGTTTTTTCATCTATGCATTGACGATCCAATATATACAAAGAAAATATTTATCCTGGACTTAATATTTACTTCTCAATTTTATGACATAAATATGAAGGAAAGCAAAACCTGCTCTGAAAAATTTATCTGTGGGGGGAAAAAACAGAAATTGTTAGCATTCAGTCAGATTTATGAAGTTAGGGAGATATAGCATTAGACAATGGTGATAGCACTAACAAATTCATAAAGTATTATCAATGTCAGACAATTATGTAGTTCCAATGACAAACATTAATCAAGTGTATAACTATTTCCACCCTACAACTAGTAATGTGAGGTTATTTTAAGATGTCTCTCAATGCATTCTGGGAATTTTGAGAATAATTTTCTCTCATAAATTGAGACTTGAGTTAACTCAGAGATGAGAGACTAGCTCCTAATACAATATAGGACATATGATATAGGATCTGTGCATACTCCTACAGAGCCAGGTCTTGCAAAAAACACACCTTATTTGAGGAGCGTTCATCCAGAATATCACTTTTATTGACAAGAAAGGATGCAGTAGTCACTCATCTCAACATCACACCTCTTTTCACGGTTGTTTATATATGTCATAATCAGTCACTCATTTGGGGTGTGTTTGTGCAAGTATGTATGTATGTGTTTGTATGATATGTGTGCACGAATGTGTGTATATGTGCACATATGCCTTTGTGTATGTGAATGTGTAGATACTTTGTTCATGGTATGCTTGGGTCAGAGGACAAATTTAGGTGCTTATGCATTCATTCAGCAATGATCTTTTTTGTTCTGCTGGAGGGCTTTGTAAGAGTACTGGAGTTACAGATGTGCCTACTATGTGTCCACCTTTTAGGTGAGTTCTGGTGATTCAAACTCAGGTCCTCACACTTGTACAAGTACTTTTATGCATTTACCAAGTAAGCCATCTCTCCAACACCCAGACATTGATTTTTAAAGTCTATTTCTTGAAAGCAATTTATCAGGTGACATTTCCCATTTCCTTACCCTAATGCATACTTTTAGTCAAGACAGCAGGCACTGGGGCCAAATGGGGAAAAGCCAAGTTACCAATCAGGATCTAGTTGCCTCAGCTGACTGATCAGAAGTTCCCAATCAAGGTTTTTGACGTAGGATTTCCCAGAAAATCCTGTATCACGAATCACTAAAGAAATAAGCATTAATGAAAAACTTCATTCTACTGAACAGGCAATATCACCTGGTATTTGTGAGTGAGTATGGGACCAACCCTACAAGTTATAAGGTTCTCCATAAGCCACGGGCTGCATATAAGTACTCAAAGAGGGCATTTGCCAGTTGCAGAGTTTAAGTTAGCACATTTCAGTAGGAAGGAAATGGGATGATGTTCCAACATGACTAACTAGATGTGCACAAAATTGAGCAAACAAGTATAAATTATATACATTTTGTGGTGAAGAAGTGACAAAGTGGACCTGACATAGGTATTGACCTGGTAAATTATATTATCTCCAAAAAATGAAATACTCTGCAATTATTAAAGTGCATAGTAAATAAATAAATAAATATTGAAATAAAGAAAATGATAATAAAATATTTATTATTCAGTAAATAGAGAACTTGACCATGATATAGTATATTTATATACCTTTATGAACATAAGTACACAGAAAAATAACGCAAAAGAATATGTGTGTAAAATTGTACCCATGTATTACACACTTGTATGTGTTCTTGCTGGTCATTGCAGTGCCAATAGCCTATGTACTAATATACTTGTATGCATACTTCCTGGTCATTGCAGGGCCAATACCTGAAAGACACCATTTGTTTCCTAGTTTTAGAAGTGAAATGCTTGACTGTCTGAATCCATTGCTTTGCACCTGAAGGGAGAAAGAATATCATGCTGAAGAAGGCAGGATAGAGCTCATCTGCTATTATCATGGCAACTAGGAAATTAAGAGGCCAAAGAGAACAGAGCAGAATGATCTTACAATGGAGAATTTGAATCTAACCAAAGAGTGACCAACTGGACATGACCACACATTGCAATTTAAAACTCTGCAAACACATTCCAGTCTGTCACATTTTAGTTACTTCATATTTCACCATATACTTTACTGGAAGTTCTTATCTGAATTTTACGCATTTTATTTTATAGTCATTTTAAAATTTTTCTTATTTTAACCATTTTAAAAGATAAAGATAGCATGTAATTAGTGAATGAGTATTGCCATTGATCACCATTATGCAGATTCCAACTTCTATAATTTTAGATTATTTTTCCACATTCCTCCAAATATTTTCAAGGCAAGAAAAAAAACAAAGATAGAAAAAAGACTCATAGATATATAAGGCATTAGAAGCCATATAAAGTCTAGGAAGTTAGCAATAAATTGATTTTATTCTGGTAATTTATTTTATCAGTGTTGATGCAAAATTACTTTATTTGCATTTAAATACTTAAATAGTCATTCAATTTGTGGTTTCAGATTGAACTTTACCCTCAAACTTGGAAAATTTATAGAAATCAAGAAGAAGATATGCAAATTTACTGGACCTATGAATAGGATGATGATGTTCTGACCAATTAGGACATGACTCATCATCACTGTGCAATTAAAAAGTAAAACTGTGAGAAGGCGATGCTGAACAACAAAGGCATGTAACAACGCTACTAAGAGTTAAGGCTCTTGCCAGCAGGCCATCTGTCAAGATTATGGAGAAGATTTTTTTCTGCAGGAATTTCCCCAGGGACCAGGTGAAGTGCCAGGAGAGGGTGTGTAACATCAAGGGTGAGGGCAAACCAGAATTGTCTGCAGTGCTTATCACAGGCAGGGAGACAACCGTGCGAATGCTGGTACTCACGAGGTGAGGTGAAGTCAAGATAAAGCTCTTGACCACTCAGACCAGAGAACTGACGTGGTAAAAGGAAATTTGAAATCAAATTCTTCTTAAGTTAACCTTAGTTACATTGAGCTCGGAGTTTCTCACAGTATAGACTTTAATTTATTGAGCACTGTAGGGTAAGTACCAATAAAATACCAATTTTGAGTAAAATTGTAGATGCTAAACAAACATTTGTGGAAAGTATTTTTTTGAAATTTGGATCTTTGGAGTTTTTGAAACATTAATCTGATGAAATGTTCCACAAATACGCTATTTTCACGTACTTCTTCAAAGTAAATGCAGGTTATAAAGCAATCAAGATAAGCTCCTGAGTACGTGCCTCTAGAGAATTTAGTTCATTCCATGCTGTGAAATAATTAAAACCTACATGACCATTAACATTACAAGAGTTAATAAGAAGGACCTGCATTTGGGAAGTTTGTAGATCCACGTCAAGAAAAGATGGATTAAGAATCCCAAATAAATATTAGCTAATATCTCTTGACTTCCAAGCTTTTTTTTATTCTGTAATATCTATGTTTTAACTGAATAATTACTCTCTGTATTCACTAGTGATTGACTGAATTTTCTTTAAGTTAAAATGATTGATTAGAAGATAGGACAGAATATCACATTATTTTATCTAATAAAGAAATAGCATGCTGGTCTTCAGACTTTTTTTTTAAGTTAGGGAGATCTATGTCTTTAAATGAAAGAAAATTAATACTTCAGAATCTATGCCTAACACTAACTGAACAAATGTTTTAAAATCTGCCATACTGATAAAATTGTTAATTATATATTAAGAAAGAAACATACTTTAATTCAACTCTATTTTATTTTTAATTGAAAGATTAAATTACATTAATCATGTACAATATGTTTTAAAATATATACATATATAGCAAAAATGTATGTAAATATAAATTGTAAAGTGGCTAAGTGTAGCAAATTAACAAACACTAATTGTCATCAAGCGGTATAATAGACTTCTTCAGTTTACCTCTCCAATTTAACTGTGATTTAATCTCATCTTGATCAAATTAAGGACATAATGTTTAAGTCATTGGTAACTCAGAGAAATAAGTGCACCTCCATATAGACAAATTCTAAATAGGAACACAAAAGCAATCCTATCTTCCAGAAAGAATACAAAGTTGAATAGTACTGTGCCAAGTCTGAGGATCACAGTGGTCCAGTACAGATGAGGGCACTCAGCCAACATCAGATTACTATGTCTGTAATTGGAGAGAAATCATCTGTAAATTTAGGTCAAATGACTTTGTGAATTCATTTATAATGGATAATTAACTTCAACAAACCAGGTATTTTAACCTTCTTTCTTCTCCTACAGATGAATCTGTTGGCCTAAGTAATTGTTTACATTCCACTTTATATTTCACTATTTCATTTGTTCTGCAACTCATGTATTCCTTTCACTAGCATGGAGGGGATAATGCTCAAGGTCTCTTCTCTCATTGCCTCCCCATGCCGTCCCATTGCACAGTCTGCTTTAACATATTTGTAAACAAAATTAAAAGTTAGTTCTAAACCTGAGTTTAGGGTTGACAGAAGATAAATTATAGTTGGAGGAAATATTTGTGGTAACATAATAGAGACTTTTAATACAGTAATTGTATTAAATTCCTAAAATTACTAAAACTTTTAAAAGTTTATCATCCTATATAATATAGGATAAACATACTAAAATCTATAGCCCTTAAGAAGCTAAACAACAAGAAGGACACTAGGGAAGATGCTTAATCCTCATTCAGAAAGGCAAACAGGATAGAAATAGAAGACAAGGAGCAGGATGGAAGCCTTCCATAGAGGAACTCTGAAAGACTCTACCCACCAGAGTATCAAAGGAAATACTGAGACTCATAGCCAAACTTTGGGCAGAGTGTTGGAATCCTTATGGAAGAAAAGGGAGATAGAAAAACCTGTAGGGGACAGGAACTCCACAAGGAGAACAATAGCGCCAAAAAATCTGGGCCCAGGGGGTCCTGCAGAGACTGATACTCCAACTAAGGACCATTCATGGAGAGGACCTGGACCCCCTTGTTCAGAGGAAACCCATAAGCTGCTCAGTTTCCAAGTGGGTTCCCTAGTAAGGGGTACACGGGCTGTCTATGACATGAACTTAGTGGTCGGCTCTTGATCACCTCCTCCTGGGGGGTGCAGCCTTGCCAGGCCACAGAGGAAGATGATTCAGCCAGCCCTGGGGAGACCTGATAGGCTAGGGTAGGAGGGAAGGACCTCCCCTATCAGAGGACTAGGGAAGGGCGTGGGGAGAGAAGAGGGAGGGTGAGTGGCACTAGAAGGAGACAAGGGGCAGGGCTGCAGTGAGGATACAAAGTGAATAACTTGTAATAAATAAATATGTAAATTAAAAATTTAAAAAGTTTGTTTAAATTAGCAACAGCTGGAGCAGGAGAGTTAAGAACATGAGTTCCAAGGTTGGGTTCCCAGCACACACATGACAGCTCATAACCACCTTTAAGTCTAGTTCTCAAACTTCTACCCTCTTCTGCTATCATAGGTCAACAGGCACACACCCAGGACCCAGGCATATGTGAAAGCAAAATACTCACATACATAAAATAATACATAAAAATTTTAAAAATCTATAAATTAGTAAGGACCAAAATGAGGATTATTTATTCTTCCTGTGGGACTCATTATTTCTGGCCTCTGGTACTTTCCTGTGCCTCCCCAAGTGCTGGGATTATAGGTATGCACCTCCACACCTGGCTAGAATTAATTTTATAAAGAATGGATTGGTTGAAATTAACAGGTTGTCATCACATAGCCATGAAATACCAGAATTAACGCTGAAGCCAATAAAATGATAGTTGAAAGGTATTTTATAAAAGAGAGAAAGAATGTCTCTTAAAGTTTTTCCCTTCAAATGAACACTATATGTTGGATCCTAGTTAAAATTTTATTTTTCATTAATCAATATTTCAGAAAAGGTTCTATGAACATTTTTATTCTATGTATTTTAAAATGTTTATCCACTGCTATTTTTTCTGTATACATATAGTTAAGAAATCCACTTTAAAATGTATGATTAAACTGCATATTATGGTGGTATAATACTTATATGCAATCTGTAATAACCAATGGAGATAGCATTTCCATCTACTTAAACCTTCATTATTGTCTTTGTTTTTTTAACCTGATTCTTTTTTTAATTTTTATTAATTACACTTTATTCACTTTGTATCCCCCCATAAACCCATCCCTCCTCCCCTCCCAATCCCAACTTCCCTCCCCCTTCTCCACACATGCCTTCCCCAATTCCGATGATAGGGGAGGTCTTCCTCTCCTTCCTTCTGATCCTAGTCTATCAGCTCTCATCAGGAGTGGCTGCATTATCTTCCTCTGTAGCCTGGTAAGGTGCTCACCCATCAGGGGGAGGTGATCAAAGAGCAGGCCAATCAGTTCATATCAGAGGCAGTCCCTGTTCCCATTATTATGGAACCCACTTGGACACTGAACTGCCATGGGTTACATCTGTGCAGGGGTTCTAGGTTATCTACATGCATGCTACTTGGTTGGAGTATGAGTCTCAGGAAAGACCCCTATGCTCAGATTTTTTGGTTCTGTTGCTCTCCTTGTGGAGCTTCTGTCCTCTCCTGATCTTACTATTTCCTACATCTTTCATAAGATTCCATGCACTCTGCCCAACAGTTGGCCATAAGTCTCAGCATCTGCTTTGATAGTCTGCAGGGCAGAGCCTTTCAGAGGCCCTCTATGGCAGGCTCCTAACTTGTTTCCTGTTTTATTCTTCTGATGTCCATCCTCTTTGTCTTTCAGGATGGGGATTGAGCATTTTAGCCAGAATCCTCCCTCTTGATTAGTTTCTTTAGGTGTACAGATTTTAATAGGTTTATCTTATATTATATGTTTATATGAGTGAGTATATACCATGTGTGTCTTTCTCCTTCTGGGATAGCTCACTCAGGATGATCTTTTTCAGTTCCCACCATTTACCTGCAAATTTAATGATTTCCTTCTTTTTTATTGCTGAGTAGTATTCCATTGTGTAGATGTACCATAATTTCTGTATCCATTCCTCAGTTGATGGGCATCTGGGTTGTTTCCACCTTCTGGCTATTAAAATTAAAGCTGCTACAACCATGGTTGAGCAAATGTCTTTACTGTGTACTTGAGCCTCTTTTGGATATATGCCTATGAGTGGTATAGCTGGATCTTGAGGAATCACTATTTGTAACTATCTAGGAACATGCCAGATTGATTTCCAAAGTGGTTGTACAAGTTTACATTTCCACCAGCAGTGGAGGAGGGTTCCCTTTTCGATGCAACCTCTCCAGCATGTGTTGTCACTTGAGTTTTTGATCTTGGCTATTCTGATGGATGTCAGGTGAAATCTTAGGGTCGTTTTGATTTACATTTCCCTGATGGCTAATGACGTTGAACATTTCTTTAAGTGTTTCTTTCCATTCTATATTCCTCTATCAAGAATTCTCTGTTTAGATCTGTTCCCCATTTTTAATTCGATTACTTGATTTGTTGCTTTTCAACTTCTTGAATTCTTTATATATGCTGGATATTAACACTCTGTCAGATAGAGGGTTGGAGAAGATTCTTTCCCAATGTGTAGGCATTCATTTTGTTTTGTTGACAGTGTCCTTTGCTTTACAGAAGCTTTTCAGTTTCATGAGGTCCCATTTATTGATTGTTGCTCTTAGAGCCTGTGCTGTTGGTATTCTGTTCCAGAAGTTGTCTCCTGTGCCAATGAGTTCAAGGCTCTTCACCACTTTTTCTTCTAAGCGATTTAATGTGTCTGGTTTTATGATGAGGTCTTTGATCCACCCGGACTTTAGTTTTGTCTGGGATGATAAGTTTGGATCTATTTGTATTTTTCTACATGTAGATATCCAGTTAGACTAGTACCATTTGTTGAAGATGCTATCTTTTTTCCATTGTATGGTTTTGGCATCTTTGTCAAAAATCAGGTGTCCATCAGTGTGTGGGTTTATTTCTGGGTCTTCTATTTGGTTCCATTGATCCACCATTCTGTTTCTATGTCAGTACCATGCAGTTTTTTTTATTATTACTATTGCTCTATAGTACAGCTTGACATCAGGGATGGAGATACCTTCAGAAGTTCTTTTATTGTAGAGGATTGTTTTAGCAATTCTGGGTTTCTTCTTATTCCATATGAAGTTGCGAATTTTTCTTTCAAGGTCTGTAAAGAATTGTCTTGGCAATATGATGGGAATTGCATTGAATCTGTAGATTGCTTTTGGTAAGATGGCCATTTTTACTATGTTAATCCGGCCAAGCCATGAGCATGGGAGATCTTTCCATCTTCTGATATCTTCTTCTAATTCTTTCTTCAGAGTTTGGAAATTTTTTTCATATAAGTCTTTGACTTCCTTGGTTAGCGTCACACGAAGGTACTTTATGTCTTTTATGGCTATTGTGAAGGGTGTTGTTTCCCTATTTTCTTTTTCAGCCCTTTTTTCTTTTGTATACAGGAGGGCTACTGATTTTTTTGAGTTAATTTTGTATCTCGCCACTTTGCTGAAGTTGTTTATCAGCTGTAGGAGTTCCCTGGTAGAATTTTTGGGGTCACTCAGGTATACTATCATATCATCTGCAGAAAGTGATACTTTGACTTCTTCCTTTCTGATTTCTATCCCCTTGATCTCCTTCAATTGTCTTATTGCTCTAGCAAGGACTTCCAGAACTATGTTGAAAAGATATGGAGAGAGTGGGCAGCCTTGCCTTGTCCCTGATTTTAGTGGGATTGCTTTAAGTTTCTCTCTGTTTAGTGTGATGTTGACTATAGGCTTGCTGTATATTGCCTTTACTATGTTTAGGTATGTGCCTTGTATCCCTGATCTCTCCAAGAGTTTAAACATGAATGGATGTTGGATTTTGTCACATGCTTTTCAGCATCTAAGGAGATGGTCATGTGATTTTTTTGTTTCAGTTTGTTTATATGGTGGATCACATTGATGGATTTCTGTACATTGAACCACCCCTGCATACCTGGATGATATCTTTAATGTGTTCTTGTATTTGGTTTGCAAGTATTTTGTTGAGTGTTCATAAGGGATACTGGCCTGAAATTCTCTTCTTTATTGGGTCTTTGTTAGGTTTAGGTACCAAGTGACTGTGGCTTCATAGAATGAGTTTGGTAGTCTTCCTTCTGTTTCTGTTTTGTGAAATAGTTTGAAGAGAACTGGAGTTAGCTCATCTTTGAAGGTCTGCACTGAAACCATCTGGTCCTGTGCTTTTCTTGAATGGGAGACTTTTGATGACCACTTCTATTTCCTTAGGAGATATAGTACTATTTAATTGATTTACCTGATGTTGATTCAGCTTTGGTAAATGGAATCGATCAAGAAAATTGACCATTTCATTTAGATTTTCAAATTTTGTGGCATATAGACTTTTGAAGTAAGACCTAATGATTGTTTCGATTCATTATTGTCTTTTTATTGGAAACTTTTGCACTATTCCTTCTAGTTTATTATAAGATGTAATTATGTGACTTTTCTAAATGTTTGTAAATTTTAATATAATATCCACTCTAGAAAAGATACTAATATTTTCATCTCCTATCTCCCCATTTTCTATCCACCCTTTATTTTCCTCACTTCTCTTATTTAATAACACTTATTCTGTATTGCACATTTTTGTAACCATAATTTTCAGATTCCATACTTGAGCAAGGACATGTTGTCTGTCTGTGTCTAGTTATGAGGTTTAACATACTGTCCTTCAACTCCATTAATGTCTTTCAAAAGAAAATTATTTTTAAAGTCAGGAAACAATGAAATGAATTCATCACAATGTCCTCTCTGTCTACTATTAGATTATTTTATATGAAGAATATTACAGATCCTCAATAAGAATGAACTCTTGTTTTATGTTCGGTTTAGCAAATAATACATGATAAGAAGGCAACTTAGCTTAAAGTGCTAATTCCAAAGTTTACAGGTTTTATTTTAGACCTAATTACTTCTGCTTGTGAGAATATATCTAACCTAGCTATAAAATGGGGACAGCCAAGAAACTGTTGCTACAGTGAACAGAAAATGGGATAATGCATGCATAGTGCTTTTCTCACTGCAGTTTTTGTAGTAGTGATCATAATCATGACGATGGTGATGATGATGATTATGATAAAGGTGAAAATAAAAGTAGTCTGGAGAAATTAAAAACTTTTTAGGAAATGACATGATTCTTGCTTCAGCCTTCATGTTCCTATAAACAGCATTTATGTTTACACTTTATAATTTTTTATTATAAACTGTACAAGCATTCTTCATGTTTCTAATGACTTTATTCTCCCACAGTGGCTCTCTGTTGCTTTGGCTGAAGATTCTTCAATGTGGACTACGAATCTTTTATTCTGTCTATGGTTTCTTACATCTTTGAGTCTTGGCACACACTGCCACTCTCTCTGGAGTACCTACTCTTTTTTCCTACCTGTTTAATCCAAATTTAACCTTCAACAATTATCGCAAATTGCCAAGCAGGCATTTGTGATCCCAACTATAGATTATCTTGGCATAAATTTTCATCTGTCAGCTTGTCAGTTTCTGTAGAGAAACTGTGAACTATTTGGAAACAGGTCTATACCTTTTCTCTTTCACTCAGAATAAGTACACTTTCTGCCATGTGGAATGAGCATAACCAACATGAGTAGATAAGTCAATGTTCTAATACTTGAGCCAGTATGTGGAGGTGACTTCTCTTAACTTAGAATGCCACACAGAGGCACTGCCATGGACACCTGAACCCTTAGGTGGAACGACAGAGCAGGTCCTAGCACACTGTAGGCTATCCTTCTCGCTGCTCTACTCTAAAGCAGAAATGTTCTTCATCTTGATCTTTTATCATGCTAACCTGGAAAAAAATTGTATCTTAGTGATTTAAGTGTTTCAAATTATTTACCAAAGATGTACACTACCAGTAAAGAATGAATTCGCTTTTCTTGAAAATAAAAAAAGTTGTTTTGCTTGTATACGTTTGTATATGCCTGTGAATATGCATATAAATGAGTGTGGATGTTTATGTATGTGTGTATGTGTGTATATGTGTAAGTCTCTGTGTGTGTGCCCATATGCACATGGAAGAACAGGAAGAAGACATCAGACATCCTGAAACTCTTCACCTTATTCCAGGATGCATGATCGCTCACTGAATCCAGAACGTAACAGTTTTGTCAAATGATCATGAATAAATTTATTTTAAAACAATTCTTTAGAGTAAATATGATTTTACCATTTATTAACTATTACAGCAAATTTGCATACTAATGAGATTGTTACAATCCCAGGACCAATATATTTTTAAAGTGCATATCATTTTTTCATTAGTTTATTTATTTACTTTACATCCTAGTCAGAATTTCCCTTACTCCTTCCCTCTAATTCCCCCCTTCTCACCTCCTCTCTCCTCATCCCATGCCCCAACCCCCTACCTTTCTTCTGAAGAAGGAGAGACCTCCCATGGATATCTGCCTGTCTTGGCATGTAAGTAGGACTGGGCAAATCTTCTGTTGAGGCTAGACAAATCAGTCCAGTTATGGGAAAGTGATTCAAAGGCAGACAACAGAGTCAGAGACAACCCTGCTCCTGTTGTTAGAGGTCCCACATGAGGACCAAGCTGTACACCTGTTACATATTTGTGAGGGACCTAGACCAGTCCCATGGACAGGTCTCTTGGTGGTTCAGTTTCTGTGAGTCCCTATGGGTCCCGGTTAGTTAATTTTGTAAGTTTTCTTATGGTGTTCTTGTTCTTTCTGGCCTCTTCAACCCTTACTCCCCTTCTTCCAAAGATTACTGGAGTTTCACTTAATGACTGTGGGTTTCTGTATATTTTCATCAGTTGCTGTGTGAAGCCACTCAGATGACAGTTATGCTGGCAATACGATAAGTGGGCTGAGAAAGAAATTAGAACAACATCCTTCACAATAGCCACAAATCATAGAAAAGATCTTGGTGTGACTGTATCTAAACAAGTGAAAGACCTGTATCACAGGAATGTCAAATGTCTGAAGAAAGAATTTAAAGAAACTATCAGAAGATAGGAAGATCTCCGATGCTCATGAATCTGTAGTAAAAATGGCCATCCCACTAGAAGCAATCTACAGATTCAATGACATTCCCTTCAAAATTTCAACACAATGCTTCATAGGCTATGAAAGAACAATTTTCAACTTCATATGGAAAAAAAACAGGATACCTAAAAACAATCTTGTACTATGAAAAACAGGATAGCTAAAAACAATCGTGTACTATAATGAACAGGATAGCTAAAAACAATCGTGTACTATAATGAACAGGATAGCTAAAAACAATCGTGTACTATAAAGAGCTTCTGGAGGTGCCACCATTTCTGCTTTCAAGCTCTACTAAGATCAACAGTAATAAAAACCATAAGGTGCTGCCATAAAAACAGACAGGTTGATCAATGGAATCGAATCAAAGACCCAGAAGTAAACCCAAACACGTATGGACACTTGAATTTTGAAAAGGAGCCAAAACCATACAATGAAAAAAATGAAGCATCTTCAAAAAAAAAATGGTCCTGGTCTAACGGATGTCTGCTAGTGTTTGAATGGAATTAGATCTATATTTATCACCCTGCACAAAACTCAAGTCCAAGTAGATCAAAGACGTCAAAATAAAATTGGATACACTAGGGTCCTCCTTGTTTAGCTTCTTTAGGACAATAATTTTAGTATGTTTATCCCATATTAGATGGCTAATATCTACTTTAAGTGAGCATATACCATGTGTGTCTTTCTGCTTTGGGGTTGCCTTAATCAGGATGATCCTTTGTACTTCCATCCATTTGCCTGCAAATTTCATGATTTCCTTGTTTTGTTTTTTTTTTTTAATTGCTGAGTAGTATTCCATTGTGCAATTGTACCACAATTTCTCTCTCTATTCAGTTGAGGGATATCTGTTGATTCCAGATTCAGGCTATTATGAATAAAGCTGCTATGAACATAGTTGTATGGTGGAGACTCTTTCAGATATATGCCCATGAATGCTATAGCTGGATCATTTTTTATGCTTGTCATATTTTTATTTTTATTATCAGTTACATTTTATTAACTCTGTATCCCAGTTGTATCCTGTTCCTCCCTCATTCCCTCCCAATCCCACCCTCCCTTCCTCATGTCCTCCCTGCCCCTATCCAAGTCCACTGATAGGGGAGGACCTCCTCTCCTTTCATCTGACCCTGTTTTATCAGCGTTCTTCAGGACTGGCTACAAAGTCCTCCTCTCGTGGTAGCACTATTTCTAATTTTGTGAGAAAGGACCAGATCAATTTCCAAAGTGGTTTCACAGGTTTATATTCTCACCAGCAATGGAGGAGGGTTCCTCTTTTCCCACAACCTCACCAGCATGTGTTGCCCCTTGATTTTTTTATCTTAGCCATTCTGGTGGGTCTAAGGTGAAATCTCAGGGTCGTTTTGGTATGCATTACCCAGATAACTAAGGACGTTGAGCATTTCTGTAAGTGTTTCTCTGTCATTCAATATTCCTCTGTTGAGAATTCTCTATTCAGCTCTGTACCCCATTTTTTAAATTGAATTAGAAGGGAAAATAGGATAGACATCAGACGTAGAAGACAGGAGACAGGATAGGTGCTTTCCAAAGGGGGCCTCTGAAAGACTCTACCCAGCAGGGTATTGAAGCAGATGCTGAGCCTCATAGCTAAACTCTGGGCAGAGTGCAGGGAATCTTATGGAAGAAGGGGGAGATAAAAAGACATGGAGGGTACATAAACTCCACAAGGAGACCAACAGAGCCAAAAATCTAAGCCTAAGGGGTACTGCAGAGACTGATGAATCAACCAAGGACCATGCATGGAGAGGACCTAGACGCCCTGCTCAGGTGTATCCCATAGGCAGGTTAGTCTCCATTGGGTGTCCTAGTAAGGGGAACAGGGGCTGTCTCTGACATGGTCTCGGTGCCTGGCAAGCTCTTTGATCAGCTCTTCCTGGGGAGATGGCCTAACTAAGCCACAGAGAAGGAGGGTGTAGGCAGTCCTGATGAGACCTGATAGGCTAGGTCAAAGAGTAGGAAAGGAAGACCTCCTTTATCAGTGGAATAGTGGAAGGACATGAGGGAGAAAAGGGGAGGGAGGCTGGGATCAGGAGGGGATGAAGGAGGGAACTAAGCAGAGATACAAAGTGAATAAATTGCAATAAATAATGGTAATAAAGAAAATTTAAAAACTGGATACACTGAATCTAATAGAAGAGAACTTGTGGAAGAGCCTTGAACCAATATTACCTGAAACAGAGCTCACCAGGTTTTTATTCTCCACCCCTGTTCCTCATGGTGCTGAATGACCTTGACCAGCAGGCCCAAGTATCTTCTCTCTGTCCCCACAGTAATAGGTTTACAGACCTAGGCTGCCACACTTGAGAGTGTATTTGATGGCATTCAAATTTAGATTATTGCCCTGAAGTGCTCATACCCACTGAAGCATTTCCCTAACACTTCTTTGGAAACTTTCATCAAAATACTTGCTCTTTCTCATTCTTCCTGGTGAGACTGTTCTTTAAATTTGTGCAGCATGGTAACAATTTGAACGTATATTGACACGTTAATGTGAATTGTATGTTCTTAATAATAATAACAAAAAGTTAGTTGCTTCCAGAAGCTTCAGTCTCAACTCCCCAGCACTTTATAAACACCTATTCTCAAGGTGCAGCTTAAAACTAGGTCTTTATTATAGACTGCCCTCTGTGGCAGCATCTGGGCCCCCAGTGCTCTGCCTGTAGCAACAGAAGAGGGAAACCTCTTACTACAGGTCTGCACTAGCTGCTACTCGTGCCAGATCCTCTTATCTACCTCTGTTCTCTTGTCTCTCCTGTGGATATGATTCTTCTTATAGTCTCACTTTGAAGTCTAAATCTTCTGGACAATGAATTAAACTAGAACACGGTACAGTTAGAAAGTCTTATTTGAACAAGAAACTTACCAGCCAGCTGTGTTATCTGGTGCATTTTCTTAGTTGGTGTCTCCTATGAAAATGAGCTGTACTGAAGCTGAATGAAACAAAAGCACAACACCAACCCTTAATATCAATACAGGACAGTTACACAGGAATAATAGGCAACTAGAGTAAACTCCAGCTTCTATGTATACATTAAATTTCCTTTTGATCCCTACTTTGTAAAAGGTATCTAAGGATACTATTTAATGATTTATTTTTTCCCAAAACCTTTGGAGTATTTTATTTGAGGTCTACCATGAACCACCATTTGAATTTATATAATAAAATTTCTAATCCCTTTTATTGTACTTCTAGAATCTAGTGTAGTCTTTTGGCACACAGTTCATGTTTATTATTTGTCCATAACTGAATGTATTAAAAGTACTTTGGTTAGATTTTGTGTATCAAACTTGAGAAACTATTGATTTGATTTAATTTTTAGAAATAAGGATTGAAAGATTCAGGAAATGAGAAAGAATGCATTCTTTAGACTGTTGTAGTTTTCTGGGACCTCTTTAGGTAAGGAAACTCACAAAGCCTGCAAACTTACTTTAAGACCTTCCAAGCTCTGGCCTTATTTAAAAGTCGTTCTATAAAGTTACCTATGAAGACAACTAAGTTGGAGCACCATAGAATTTCAGTTAGTTCTTAGAGCCTGTGCTGTTGGTGTTCTATTCAGGAAGAAGTCTCCTGTGCCAATGAGTTCTAGGGTCTTTCCCATTTTTTCTTCTAACCGGTTTAGTGTGTCTGGTTTTATGTTGAGGTCTTTGATCCACTTGGACTTTAGCTTTGTGCAAGGTGATAAATATGGATCTATTTTCATTTTTCTGCATACAGATATCCAGTTGGACCAGCACCATTTGTTGAAGATGCTGTCTTTTTTCCATTGAATGGTTTTGGCTTCTTTATCAAAAAATCAAGTTTCCATAGGTG
>CM053743.1:87712174-87784015 GCA_028658305.1 Pachyuromys duprasi | reverse complement strand
AAAAAAAAAAAAGAATTTCAGTTAGTTCAAGAAATGTAATTTAACAGTTCTTAGGAAAATACACAATAACCAAAGAAATTTAAATGTCTTTTATGAAACTGAGAAATCCAGACAAAGGGCCAATAAATAGTTACAGTGGGAACTAATAAATAAATACATTTTAATTTATGTATATAATCAAATTCAAATTTCATTTTTGTTGATGTTGTAAGAACAGTTTTTTTTTTACTTGTCTTCACAAATTGCTGATATAAATACATTACCACACTGTGATACAAACAATTATATACAGTATTATTTAGTGTTCCATATATGTATGGAATTCCCATATTAAAAGTAGTAGTGACAATGATCATAGATCTTACACATACTTAATACTAGGGTTTCTCTCAGCACTCTCTACAAATTTCATTTTCCAGATGATAGACTGGAGTCATTAAAGGTTAACTTATTGGTGAAAAACTAACCAAAACTGTCATTCACGGTTATGTTTTTGTTATATATGGAAGTAGATATCAATAAGACACTCAAGGTCAGAGTTGATATCTTTTATTGAAAAGATGAATTAAATGAATTTCATTAAATCTAGAGATGTATAAAGGCTGCAGTACTACCATTCAGTTAACAGAGATTTACTTATCATAAATTTGAACAAGGAACTCATCAAGTTAGAAAGTCTTTCCAATGAACAGAATTCTCCTACATCCAAAGAATAGGAGGCCTATCTCACCCACTGTGCTCTTGATGAAAATCTGACAATTTCTTCTCTCATTTATCTGAAAGCCAGCTGAAAATGCTCAGCTGCCTCATGGCAGAGAAGCTGACCACAGACTGAGTAAAATATTTTTTTTTCCTTAGAGAACCAAGATGTCTCAGTGTCTTGTCATACCTGTTCTGAGAAAGGCTTCCACACTCCTAAGTTAACATTTCTGGATGTCCTTAGGAGTGTTTATACTTCTAGGAGTCCTGAAGGCTAAGACTTAGTCCTTTCCACCTAGTCGGCTCTCAAAATAGCTCAAGGTCAAAGATTCCTTGAGGTACTGAAGCATAGGGAGGAGGGGGTCATTAAGAGAGTGATACATGACCACTAAATGTAAAGCACATGTGCATGCACACACAATTCACAAAAGAAATGTGTCATGCCTAGTATTAATAAGGTTACCATGACTTTTAAAGCAATATAGCATAATTTTGAATAAAACTACCATGACTCAAAACAATAATTTTTTTTAAAAAATTAATTTTCCTGGATAAAGATTTGAAAAGCACTTAAAATTTGTGTTCAGTGAGGATACCAGACTTGTGTAAATTCCTCTTACCACATCCTTCAATAACCCCAAATATAGTCATTTTCATTTTGATTTTTAACAAATAATCCAGAAGAATAACTGAAATGCAGTCTTTTATAACTCTGTCTGACTATGAAACTTTCTCCTTTGAAGTTCCTGATGACACCAGTTTTGTAGGACCATATTTTGGAAACAGTGACATCATTCACTAAAGAATGCATTAGACTTCGGTGATAGTCAAGCTGGTTTTCCATCTTACACGAAGCTGAAGCTTACCTTTAAGTACCCTGATGGAGAGTATTATGTTTCAAATTCAGTGACTAGATATGATGTCCTAAGGACTAGTTTGTTTATAAAGAATATACCAGAAAAATTATAATGAGTCATCCCAGAACTGAGATGACATAAGTTACTAATTTTGTAGTTTATTAATGCAGTAGTAAGACAATTTTAGCACAACTAGATTGTCAACATGTAAAATAGTCAAAGAGCTAGCCAGTTCAGTTGATGCAGAAATAGTGTGGTCTTGACTGACTTCTTTAATGTTCTGTATGTTTGAATGTCAAAGAAAAAAGAGTGTTGCATTAAATGATCCTCACTGATCATTTATCGAGCTCAACTGCTCCAATATTCTGAGTTTTAAAATTCTGGTTATTAAGGCATCAGTAAATACTTATTTTTATAAAACATCTGGCTCTTTCTTTTTCTAACAACCAGATTTTGTGTTATGGCAAGGCTCCAGGGAGTATGATTGTCAAGTTTCTTCAACTAAGTTTTTGAAAATCCTAACTGAAATAAGATTTGTCTATATCATTCATTTACTTTTATTGAATTCTTTCTTTTATTTTTGAGACTATATATGACTACTTTATTTTTCAAATCTCTTTCCTCCTTCCTAACCCTTCCATATGACTTTCCTTTATCTCTGTCAAGTTCATATCCTCTTTTGCACTAATTGTTGTTACATGTATATATGTATACCAATATATATATACCCCTAAATATAAACTGTTCAGTCAATATAATATCACTTGTATGTATGTTTTCATTGTTGACCGTTTGTTATTGAATTGATTGATCTGCTCTTCCCTGAGGGAGACTATTTCTTCTGCTCTCAGTACTATAAACTTATAAAAGAAGAATATTTATAGTGTATAGGTAAACAAAGAATGATTATTTTTTTCATTTGTGTTTGTGATATACTCTTACTGTAAGAAAACAAACTTTTCTTCCAAACTTTTCTTATAGTATAGAAATTTACCATCTTATACATCTACACATGGGAAATCTTAAACAGTTCTTACTGTACAAGTTTTCAAAGCTTTGTTAGGCTGTGTTTTCGCTGGAGGGCCAAGGGAAGAATCTTTAACTATATTTTTCCCTGCCTTCTAAAGGTTTTCTCTATTCCTTGATTCACCTACTTCTTCAAGATCTAAGCCAACAAATTAACATTCCTCTGACTCTGGTTTCTCATATGTATGCCTGTAGTAGATAGGGCTGGGGTTTCCCCTTCTGGGACTGATGCAATTACCTTGGCTTTGTGTAGATTACCTAAGATGACCCTCTGGCCTCAGCATACCATACCCTTAAGCATATCTGCAAAGTGAATTTTGTCAAGCAAGGTATTTTAGCCACAGGTTTCTAAGATTAGGGCACTTCCAGATTTGGGGTCCATTATCCTGCCTTCCAGAGAATTTGAAATTCTAACCTCAAGTACTAAGTCTGTCAATATAATACAATTTCATACTGTTGGGCAAATTATGAGTCTTGCATGTGGGTTCTACTCTAAATAAAAATTATTCTGTACCTTCAAGATCATGTACGAGTCATCCTCTGGGACAGCATTACCTGCTGCATTTGAATTATGTTTCCTCCCTACTTTAGGTAGTTGCTTTTATGTCCACTTCTATCTTTGTTGACCCAGATTCCTGAGAGTAAAGTATATGGAGGGGAGGAAGAGTCAGACCTTTGTAGGCCCTGTGTTTGCTGCTTCAGTCTCTGTGAATTCATATGAGCTTTGCTCATAAATTAAATTCTTTTGGTATATATCTAACATATTTGCCAAATATTTGTTTATTTTTGAAAAATCCAGTAAGCAAATAAAATGACCTCATTTTGATCAATGACACATTGAAACATCTCATTCAAAACCATGTTGAGGCATTTACTCTGAAATGCTCACAAGAAATATGAACCAGTAGCTGAAAATGCTGGGAGCAGATGAAAATCAAGAAGTAGAATATTTGGGATTTTATAATACATCATTATTAGACCTGGCTACTATAAAATCTATCATTCAAGAATTGTATAAACAATACAATTGTATAATTCAGTAAATATTACATTGTAAGTGTTCTTTCTTTCTGCCTCTTACAAGTGTGCACATGACTTGATACTAATGCTGCTCTTCAGGGTTGATGGAAGAACACACACACACACACACAGCCCACACGAGTACTCTGTCCTCTACTGCATCCTGGCTCCTGATGTCATTCCAGACTTTGCTGTTATTAAATAAAGTCTTTAGGGTTCAAGAAGGCCAGTCACGTGCATTAGACACACCGAGGCAAATGTGAAACAGCGCGGAGCATTTACGCCTGGCCTGTTGGGGTTAACATGCCAAAATAGCCCAGATGGAACCGTGGTGCCTTTGAAGTGGCTGGGATGCTTTCCTGACGTCAGTTCTCTAGTTTGAGATGAATGCCTGTAAGATGAATCAGAACATGTGAAAGGAGTCACCGAGGGGAAAGGTGGTTATAGGTTGTAGAAGTGAGACACTCCGGACAGAGTAAAAGTGCAGTAAGATGTGCAAGCAGGAAAAACAAAGGGCTGAGTCATTGCCGCCCTAATTGACAATGGCACAGCTGTGACAACAATTTGCAGGCTGCCTGACCTATGTGATGAAAGGGCCCCTGCTTGCCTCAGAACCCCAGAGTTGCATGGCTCACAGCAACATACCACTCATGTTTCCAGCTGCTCAGGCTCATAAATACCTAAACTCACAGATGACATTTTTAATGCTCTGCAATTGCTGTTCTGCATTTATATTTATTACAATTCAACACATCCATTAGTGCATATACCATTGATAACTTTGTCACTGCTTCAGGAATATAGTCCATCATGCTGCATCAATTGCCTTTTACAAGCTATTAATGTACTATAATGCAGCTTACAGCGTCATGTGGATATATGTGATTATACAGGTGCCAGAGTCAGACAGACTGACTGAGAATTGTGAGAGGCCTAAACTCTTAATTTATTTATTGCAGAGATGAACAGTCCTCATGCAGAGTGGATTGTTAACATAACAGGTGTATCTCTTTTATATTCTCAAACAGATACCGAAAAGAGCAAATTTAAGCAACTTATTTTGACTCAGTTTGTAGCACAGCAGACTTCCAATATTTTGTTGACACTAGATATGTTTATTCTTTTAGCAGCCTCATAATCATATTTTAGTATTCTCAGCATTTAATTAGCAGTTTTCTTCAGAAACAATGATGGCTTTTGAGTCCAAGAGATAGGACCAGTTATGGTTTCCTGAAAAAGGGTAAATAAAAAATGTTAAAACCTAAGTAAATAAAACAGATATTTCATCACGATGAGGTGTTTCTGGATTCTATAACAAATTTTGTTAAAAATAAATAAAAACAGAAGGTGTCAGTGTGTCAAAAAACAACAAACAACAACAAAACCAGACTATATACAAGTGAGCAATGCTCATGAGTATGGGTTATATAATTTTACCATGTAACCGGTTGGGAAATTATTTCTTGTGTTCATTACTCCCCAGGCATAAGTTAATTCAGGCAACCTGATTTAATATTTTGGCTATAATGAAATATATAAGGCATTATAGACCATACTGTACTAATTATAACGGATAGAAAAATACCTACTATGTACTTAAAAATCTCCTTGTAAAGTATAAGGAAATGCAGTACTGAAACTAGTTTTCTAGAAATATTATTAATAACAAACAAAATAGAAATTCATTTAAATCTTTATAGTATTACATTGCTAAGGCGTGACATCAGGCTGTCATTTCTTTTTATGAAAAATTTTAATATACTTTACTATAATATTCTTAACCAGACCCAAAATCTATATCTCTCAATGAATTCTATTCAGTTAGAGTAGCCGTTCTGAACCTGTGGAGCTGCACACTTGATTTTGTACTTTCATCTGTCACTGGATATATTGCTATGCTCTTACCCACAAACCAAAGAGAAAACCCACAGCAGAGTTAGAACCAAGAAGACAGTTAGCACGCTATCCTCTATCATAACAGCCTTTCACTCCTCTTGTTCTTCTGTCTTTCACATGCTCTGTTCATGTCTTCTATTTAAGCTCCAGTTGTCCCGATGTTTGATAACAGTGGGACCTAATCCAAGGTTGCTTTTAGTACTGAATGAGTCTTAAATTGTGGTCTGAATACATCATGTTACACAAAGAAGAGTACTAAAACATAAACATTAAAATCAGATAATCTCATATGCACAGTATATAACTAGAAAATTTGTTATGAAAATCTTAGTAAGGTAAAATTTACATATTAATTCACATAGTATGGGATGTCTTCCTATGTATCCGTACTATTTTTATGATACTATTAATATATTTTATTCCATATAAAGTTTTTATTGATTTTCTGGATATTTCACATCATGCACCCTGATCAGACTTCCTTCCAAGTCCTTCCTCTGTGACCCTCCCTCAAAAAAGAATTAAAAAAACAAGAAGAAAAAGAAATAAACCAAGCCTACTTTGTGTTGTAATCACTGGACCACAGTCGTACTCTCAGTGGCCTAGACATTAAATAGAACTGAGTCCTTCCCTTCCTGGCCCTCCTCAAGAAGCCATAAGTTATGACGAGCTACTTTTCCGCATTTTCATCACACTTTTAAAGAAGTCTCTTCAGTGGCTTCTGTTTAGGCTGTTACTTATGGAAGGGGTGTAGGGGAAGGATACAGGTAGTCACAGAAGCCTACCATGTCTTTGTCTTTCTCTCTCAACTGTCCATCAGCAGTCGTTGACATCACAGCAAAAGCAGCCTCCTTACTCTCCACAGTCAGCTGGAGCATAGATCATGTCCATCCGCATGCTTTCTGACAACAGCACAGACCACAAAAATAGCCCATGATGCAGTAGGACCACGTATCTAGACATGACTCTCAGGATCTGGACACCACCATGGCTTCAGGTGGCTGCATAGGCCACTGAGATCAGTACGGCCCCTGGCAGCAGCTGGGCCAACAGGCATCAGCATGAGTTCAGATGTCAAAACAAGCCAGAGATAGCTGCATGGCCCTCTGTGCCACAGATGCTATTCTTGCACCCAGCTGAGCTCAGCTAGGGGGTGGGGTGGCAGTGGGTCTGTCCAGCCTGCAAAACTACGGGCTTCTCTGCTGTGTGTCTTCCTTCCAGGGCAGGAAATAGTAAATATATATATAAAGTGTATCTTTGGCACCTGAGATTCTGTCTTCCATATCTTGAATTGTATTGTTGAGGCTTTCCTTTTTGGTTCCTGATATTTTCTTTAAGTTCTCCAGGTCCAGGGTTTTCTCTGTGTCTTCTTTATTGATTCTAATCCTGTTTTCATGTCTTGCACCTTTCCTCCATTTGTCTGAGTGTGGATTCCTGTCTTTCTAGGATGGCTTCTATTTTTTTGTTGTTGTTTTTCATTTCCTCTCTGATTATCACTAATTGTGCCTCTATTTGTTTGGCTGTATTTGCCTGTATTTCTTTGAGAGCTTTGGTCATTTCTTCTTTATGTGCCTCTAAAATCTAGAGAAGCCTAGAAAAGAGATCATTTTCCTGTGTTTCATGAATTAGCATGTCCATTGAATTTGGGAGTTGCTGTTGAAGCCATGATGTCCTGATTTTTGATGGATGTGTTCTTATACCCACCCCTAGCCATCTGCTTATCTGCAACCTTCTTTATTTGTTTCTAGAGTCTCTGCTGTCTGGTGTATTCTTCAGGAAAATGAGAGAGGTCCACCTATATGAAAGTGGATGTTGGTGTTTCTCCTGTAGCCAAGGGAGGAAGGTCACAGGAGCAGGTTCACAAGTGTGGGCAAGCAAGCATGGGTGTGCAAAAGCAGGCTGGTGTGTGGTTGGAAGTGTGCCTTGAAGGACAGGGTACTAGAGGGTGTTGATGCTATGAATGAGAGGCTTAAGTACAGGATGTGGTACAAGTGCTGGTGCTCCTCAGAGGCACAATGCTCATGCGCAGGTGCCCTGAATACCTCCGTGGCCTATAGGCCTGTCATATTCAGATATGTCTGGTTTCCAGGAATTGTTTGCTTAGAATCCACTGGTAGACCCACAAAACAGAGGCTTCAATGTTGAGAAAGCTGTCCAAAGAATCCCTATTTGCACACAGTGGGTGTGTGCGTGAGAGGGATCAGATGTCTGACTGCTAATGTAGAGGGACCCTGGATCTGGAAGCACACTCTTGAAGGCACACTCACTCTCAAGCAGGCTTAATCAGAAAACACAGAGGTTCCCTCTGTTCTCTACTCTCAGATTTGGGCCTGCAGGGGCAAATGAGAGTGCAGGAGATCCGTCAGCTCAGTGGTGTCCATTGTTTTTCTGCTGGGCAGGTAGAGCCTTATTTGGGGTGGCCACTTCTGCTGTCTCAGTCAGGGATCAAGGAGGCTCCTGTTAGAGCTAGATGCCTCACTGTCCCCTTTACAGCCAGTAGATCTGGGAGGCTGCTACAGCCACCTGCTGGGAGACCCTAGAAACCTGTACAGCAGCCCACAGACCTGGGAGGACTGTTCAGCAGCCAGCAGCCGCTGCGCAATGGGGAGGCCCACCTAGCTGTCTCAGCTTCAGAGCAGGGAGGCCCATACTTGGGTCAATGGGAAGTGCAGGGGGTTGAATATTCACCACTCTCAGTCCCCAGAGCAGTCCCTGGATCACCTGGATCAAAATGGTCTCAGTTCATGGATTGTCTCCCTAGTTCAGGAAGCCTCAGTGTGGATGTTCTGGCCTCAGCTGCCCCTATGCTCACCGTTTTCAGAGTTTCAGATCCTGTGCCCATCAGATACAGTGCATGTTGGTCGCTGACATCTTGGATCTCCTTTGCCTGTATTTCTTTGAGAGCTTTGTTTTGTTTTCTCTTTATGTGCCTCTAATAACTGGATAAGCATAGATTTGAGATCATTTTCCTGTGGTTCAGATGAATTAGCATAACCATTGCTTTCTGGGAGGTTGCTGGTGAAGCCATGATGTCCTGATTTTTGTTGGATGTGTTCTTATACCAATCTCTAGTCATCTCTTATCTGTAACCTTCACTGTTTGTTCCTGGAGCCTGTACTTCATAGTTGGTACATCTATCTCTGTTGTCTGGAGTTTTCTTCAGGAAGGTGAGAAAGGTCCACTGGTTTGAGAGTGGATGTTTTTGTTTCAGTTGTAGCCAAAGGAGGAAGGTCACAGGTACAGGTGTGTGTGGCTGGATGTGTGCCTTGAAGGACAGGGTCCTAGAGTATGTAGATGCCGGGAATGTGGAGCTTAATTGCAGGACAGGGTGTAGGTACTCCTGTTGTTTACATGCGCAATGCACATGCGCGGGTTCCCTGATTTCCTTAGTGGCCAACAGGTCTGTCCTACTGTCCTCCTGGCATTCAGATCTGTCTGAGCTCTAGGAATTATTTCCCTGGACTCCACTAGAGGACTCACAGAACAGGACCTTCATTGTTGAGAACACTGTCTCAAGGATCCCTATGCTGCCCCTAGTGGGTGTATGGGTGGGAGGGATCTTATGTCTGGCAACTATTGTAGAGGGATCTGGGGTTCTGCAAGCACTCACTTGAAGGTGCCCTCACTAGTTTGCTGGTCTAATCAGAAAGCACATGGCTTCCCCCTATTCTCTACTTTCAGATTTGGGCCCACAGGGACAAATGAGAGGGTAGGAGATCCGTCAGCTCAGTATCCACTGTCGGCCCACGGGGCAGGGAGACACACACGCTTGATGTAGCCACCTGTGCCATCTCAGTCCCTGAGCACAGAGGCTCCTGCTTGGGATAGTGCCACTCTGCCACCGCTGCAGACCTGGGTGACCCTTACAGCTTCATGCTGGGAGGCCCGTTTAGCCACCATCTGCAACTGCAGACCCAGGATGCCTGCCTCTGCTGTCTCAGTCACCGAGCAGGAAGCTCGTGCTTGGGGCCTCAGTCCCAGGAGATGTCCACAGGTGACCTGGATCCAAACTGTCCCAGCTCATGGGTTGTTCCCTCTCTCCCAGGAAGCCTTAATGTGGATGCTCTGGCTTCAGCTGCCCCTCCATTCACCAATTTCAGAGTTTCAGATCCTGTGCCCCTCAGATATGGTGTGTGTTGCTTGCCTCCATCTTGGACTCCCCTAGTTTACATTTTTACAAGATCTAATTCATTAAGAAAATGAGCACGTTGTCTACTTGATAGAGCTCAATAAATGCTGATTATTCCTGCAAATTTTATTAAAAACGATCCTTTTCACTGTGGAATGTCATTCACATCTTTTCGTTGCTGGTGCACCAACAACTCATGCTAAGTTTGATTATCAATCTAAGTAAGAGCTGCATAGGCACAAATGGGCTTCAAAGTCCACTTGATAAATGCCTCCAAGTGTGTTATTTTACAAACATAGGGATCACAGTTGTGAAGAAGAGCAGCTATTTAACAAGGCTGCTGACAAGTTGAGGTTGCCTTCCTATACATAGTGGACAGAATGAGTCAGGTGTTAGGTTCGTCCACATCCAACAGTCACTGGGCTCTGGGACTGCCCTTTGAGCCTTTCTGTTTTGGGAAATGTGGCTTTACAAGACAAGCAGGACTAGATTAGAAGCATAGGTATATGAAGTATCTGTGGGGCTAAGGAACAGAAGGAAAGGAGGTCCTTATAGTTCAAGGGCTACGTAGTAAACAAGGGATGCAGCTTAATGTTTGCGAGCTCCATAGGGAAGAACTGAGACCACTGAGTAGAAGTTAAAGGAGACATGTTTCAGCTTTCAGCCAGAGCTAAAACCCAGCATGTCAGGATTTACAGCAACAAATGCCACCCAAGGCAAGGATTGAATTCTGTGTTAAAGTTTGAATATAAAATGTTCTAAGACATCTGGATTCTCACAAGGATAATGCCTCAAACCTAAACTGAATAAAGAGACCCTGCACATGCAACTTTACACACGGTAATCTATGTACTGACCAGATTTGGCCTTGGATGCACCTAAGCAAGCTGCCTAGCTCCATGCTCTCCCAGGCTCTACTTGATACCCATCCTACCTACATCCAACTAAACATAATCTAACTTCTGCTTCTTCAGCACTTTTAGACCCCATCCTTTTAATCTAGCATCACAACCTACAATCCTCTGATTCTGGATACCACATGCTCTGATACTAGACTTGATTTTCTGTCTCAAATCTCTGTGTCACATGAGATCCTTAGTAGTGGCATAAGGATCTACCGTTCTGTTTAACTGTTCTGTTTTCTACTGTTCTGTTTAACTTTTTTCCTCTGTCAACACTGGTTTAGTAACATTTGTTTTCTTTCAGGGAAATATAAGATACAAGAGAGAATAAAAACAATATATTCTTTTATTCTGCCAATAATGAAGTAAGACAACATAGATTTTCCAAACTATCAAGAGAAAATGGGGTGGCCACAGTTGATTTAAAGGGCTTTTAGCAAGCTATTTACCATCTCTTTCCAGTTCCTTTGTTTCTTCCAGAGATTATTTTTGACGTAACGAACAATAGCACGATGCAAGCTATCATACCACAAGTAAATTTACTGAATTGTTTATGCATCAAACTTACATTATTTCTTAAGAAAACCTGCAATACAGGTGTACATTATTGCTAAGAGATTCTGGGGCTGTTATGGAAATTTAAAACACAGTTGAATGATGAAAAAAAAGTTTTAGGTCTGGTCTCCTATTGTGTCAGACATCAGTTCTTTGTCTCAACAAATACGCTGTCAACCCTGAAAGTATCAACTGAGGGACACCTAAGTTTACAATGTGTACACAAACTTTCTCTGAGAAATACTGACCAAGTCAGATAAATCTATCACCCTTTATAACAATGGAAACTGAAGAGGCAGAACTTTTTGATATGTTACTTTTTCTATTTGGCCCGCGAAATATATGTGAGGTTTTGAGGTTTCATAAGTGTCAGACTTAAACTGAGGGAAGCATGGAAGCTTTTAGGCTTTTTACCAATATAAGTGGGACTTCTGAATCAAAATCAGCTTTACACTAAACTACAAGAAATGTTTGTCACATGCTTTTAAAACTATAGCTCATGTCTGGCATACTACCCGTAAATATTTTGTATCTCTTAAAAATATATTAGTACCTTTTGAAAATTTACAAATAATATTTAAGGATAGAAAATATATTTCTTTGGAAAAATTACACATCAAATTATTATTATACTTGCCTCAATGGTGGTATACCCATTAGCTCAAAGTAGGAGACTTGTTTCCTAAGCGCCTGTTCTGTAACACATCCTTCTGATTATCATGGGGCAACAGGGCAGGTGAGTTAACTTAAACAAGGGGCAGCTATTTGTGGACCTGGTATGTATTCATAAATCCTGGACATAATTTTTTATAAAAGTTTTTAAAGTTTCTGTCATTCTGAGTTGTGACTCTGTGGTAGCTCTGTCTGACATTTGAATCCTTGGTCCCCAGTTGCTGGTTTTATCTGGGGAGGCTTCGGGATGTGGCCTTGCTATAGGAACTATGTCTCTGGGGCCCAGCTCTGAGGGTTAAAACTCCACCCCTGTCAGTTCATTCTCTCTCCGGCCTTCTTTCAGTGTAAGATGTGAGCTCTCAAGTCACTGCTTAAATCACCATGCCTACATGCTACCATTCTACTCCTTGGTGATGATGGACTCTGGTTTCTCCAGAGCTCTAAGTTTCCATAAACTCTTCCTATTGTAAGTTTTCTTGATTGTGGTGTTTTATCATTGCAATAGAGAGTCACTAGTGCATTCTGTATGCAGGCAGAAATCTCTTATATCTTATTTACCAATAAAATAAATATCAAGCCAATACCTATTGACTGGTACCAGGTAAGTTAAAATATTTGTCAAGTCAATATATGAGTCAAAGGACAAATTACTGTGTTTTAAAAAATAATATACTGGAAGAATTGTAAAACAACAACTACAACAACAACAAAAAAACTCACCAAGTACTGGGACTCAAGATAGCCATCTTACATGCTAGGGTATTCTAGAATTTAGAACACTGAGGCTTGAAAGTACCAGAAGGTGGTGACACTTTTAAGTAGTAAGGACCTAGAAATGCATTATAGTCCATTATAGTCACTGGAAACACACCTTTAATAAGCAGTGGGACCCGGGCCCCAGCTTGTTGTACTTCTGAACCAGAAAGTGAGTAGATTAACTATGTAGCACACCATCTGTCCTCCTGCTTCAATTATACCACACAGCAGTGAGGCCAACAGAGCATGAACTTAAAACTTTATGAGTCAAAAGAAACCTTTGCCCTTTGATCTCACATATATTTTGTTATAATATCTGAAAGGTGATTAACACAGGGTAAATATTCTTTAATGTGTAATTTCAGTCAGCCAGCAACCATCATGCTTATAGTTAATCATATTGAGATCCCTCTTCATCTAACCTTGATTCCAAAACATTCCCATACTTAACTTTCCAAAATTTATCATGAGGTGAAGGTGTATATAGGAGAAACAACACTCAACTACTATCCCACCTTTTACTTTCCGATGGGGTATATGTAGTCATTGTCACTACCTTCCTAATGACACAGAGAGCAATCTTGGCCTGTACACACAGATGGTGGAGCAGAAGGCACTGGAGCCATGTGTATTAGTGCAGATCCAAAAATCAAATGGTCCCTGCAGACAGTTTTCCTCTCACAGTATGAATGATGAGGTCCTCTCCTAGTACAGGAGCTGCTGGTGGGAAATCCCTTTTCTGTCAGCAACCTTGCTTATGTACTTACTCTTCAGCAGTTTGAAATTATTTCTCTAGAGTGAGTCACCCTATTTCTGACTGCCACATGCTAGGGTATACTCCTGTAACTACCTAGAAAACACCAGTTTTTCCCTGTTGCCTCTTGTGGTGCTTCACAGCATGCCCATCGCTTGTGATCAACAGCCTTTGCTTTTCTACCCACTGTTCTTTAGCATATGTCTCTGTTGGTCCTCCTCACATCCTTAGCTCAGCAGTCATAGTGACACTGAGTTTGACTTTGATGACAGTTGGCTTGCAGAGTAGGAAGTCCACAGTCATGACCTCCTGCTGTCTTCTGAGGTTACACATAGCTTTTAGCCAACAAAATAAACACAAGTAATCCTGAACTTGTGATTCTGTGAGTGGCGGCATTTTCTGCAAGGCTAGAAACAATGAAAAATTTAGAGAATGTTTTTATTTACTATGAATTTGAAAGACAGCTGGGACAGGTACATGGGAAGGTTTGGAGAAAAAAGAAGAAAGGGTGAAATTATGCAATTATCATCTCAAAAATAAAACAACTAACTTAAAAAGATGGGATATTTTAGTACCCTGAACATCCATGGATTTTTTGAAAGGATTTTATTACCTCTGAATTGCTGACTATCTGCTACTTCGAGATGCATGCATACTACTCACACAAAGAGACCAGAGACAGACACAGATACACACACACATACACACACTTGTATATATGAGGAATAACACTATACAGTTATATATAAAGAATAACATTGTACAGTGTTCAGATTTATTTTTTTCTCTAAAGATTACTCAGTTTGATGGTCATTTTGAAATCCCCAACTCATTATAGATAGATAGATAGATAGATAGATAGATAGATAGATAGATACTTTTGAAATGCCAGAAATAAATTCTCGGTGCATATATTATATGGTAGTCATCTATAAGTACGTTGTACATTCTAGTAGTAGTTTAATTTTGATACTTAATTTAGTAGCCATGATGAATCTAATAAATATAACTCCATGATAGTCAGAGTCTCAAGTAATACTGGCTTCAGTGTCATATTTGCTTTTTAATGCTTGTTTGTAATTTCTTTTTTTTTCAGGGGCAAATTATTTTATTTTTTAAATATTAGTTGCAGTTTATTAACTTTGTATCCCAGCTGTATCCCACTTCCTCATTCCCTCCCAACCCCTCCCTCATCTCCTCCCTGCCCCTTTCCAAGTCCACTGATAGGTAAGGACCTCCTCCCCTTTCATCTAACCCTGGTTTATTGTAATTTCTAATGGTTACTTATGAATTAGTGGAATATACAGACTTAAGAAGCATATGATAATCATTTATGAAAGTCTGAGCTTTGATTTTAATTTTAGGAATACTCACTTCTCCAGGAAACTTAATGTAGTGAAATAGACAAGAATTTCATTGTTTGGTCACTGGTAAATATAGTTACTTGTGAATAAAGAATAGCTCAGCTTGTAAAATTACATGTTAATCACAAATGTCAACTTTTGATTTATTTTAATGAATTATGCTATGTCTTCTGTACTAAACTGTTTACATATGTAAAATAATGAAAAGGCTATCTAGGTAGTGTAATATCCAGTTCGCAAGTCCCCAAATGACTAACAGGATTTGAGTCTGATGCAAAACACTCCGGGATCTTTCATTACAAGCTCAGGGGTGGCTGCTCTTTACAAAAACAAAGGGGTAAGCAACCCCTAACTTTGGGAGAACAAGGTTTGTAAAGGGACAAAAATGCAAGCAGGAAATTGCAAGTCTTGGCATCACAGGATTGGGTAAGAGGGTCTCTAGGGGAGCTGACCTTTAAAATGATTGGTCTGTTTTAGGTACCAACACTGAAAATGTTCAGGCCTGGTTACTGGGGGACACCTGACCTCTAGTACTGCCCCATTACATTCAGGTTAGGCTGTAGCAAGGGGGAGGGGAAATTAGCACATTCCCAGGGCTTTCTTAGGGGCTATGTGACTCCAGTTTTTGAACCTTTCAGTAGTATATCTATACAGTTTTTACCTCCTTTGAAGACTGCTGTAAATTATTGTAATTGGTCATACTGAACAAAATCTCTAGTTCGATATTTGCCTTCCATCTCCTTTATGAAACTCTGATATCCATGGTATTCCAAACACTTGGCTGTTCTCCTATCAGTGAACTGAGTGCCTAATAAGAGTCAAGCCATAATTGTTTGGAAATTTTTCTATGCCAATCAAACTTTTACAGTATGTAACTAATGAAGTAGTTTATTTTAATGACTTATCATTCCACAAGAGAGAGCTGTTGAAACAAAATGAAGTATGAGTGGAAACTTGATAAGGAAAAATCCTTAAGAAAAAAGTTCTCCTGGAATCCGATATAAAACTAGGATCCTGGAAATAATCTTTAAAACTGTGAAGAATTCACTATTAATATTGTTTTTCAGTTGGCTTAATATTCTCATTTTATTAAGAATGCGGTTAAACTAAAAATTAAGATCATTACATTTGGCTGTGGTTTATATAACAATAAAATAATTAAACTTTTTATTTTAAGTAAACTGTCCATAACCATCATAGTTTTCCCATTTGAAACAAATGATTCGTGAATTAGTCAACCATTTGACTGCAGAAAGGGCCTTATGCTAGGAAAAAAATATACTGGCAGAGAATGCTAATGAACTGAACTAAGATTCTAAAAGTTAAGTGGGGCACCGAGAGGAAGGAGTGTAGGGTTCTTCTCACTTCTGCTTTACTTACAATTAATCCTGGTGTATCTCAGTTTAAATGTGTCTCTAGATTGCATCTTTAAACTTTCTGATAAGTTGACTCTACCATCTTAGATAGGATATTCTTAAAAATTAAAAAAATAAAGACTTTTAGATAAAATATTCTTAGAACAAAGTTTTGTCCATATCACTGAACAAAATTAGCTAAACATGCCTTGTGGTCTCATGTTGATAACTATTAGTTTTCTTTATCGAAAACAGATCTCTTTCTTTTACAATATAACCTGATTATAGTTTCTTCTCTTTCTACTCCACATAGTTTCTTTTCACCTCTTCTCTCCTTCAGCTCTATTTCCTTTATGTCTCTCATCAAAAAAGAAATTGTTTCTCAGAGATACACCATTAGAAAGAACATGATTCTAAGAAATAACAACCAAACATGACAACATAAAATATAATAAAATGAAGGAAAAAAAACCCTATCATATCAAAATTGGACATGGCACCCCAACTAGAAGATAAGAGTCCCAAGAGCAGGCACAAGAGTCATGGACCCACTCATTAATGCACTGAAGAGTTCCTTTTAAAAAATACTCAGCTAATAGGTATAATATATATATATATATGCAGAGGTCCTGGTGAAGATCCCTTTGGCCCCATGCTTGCTGCTACAGTCTCTGTGAGTTCATATGTATCTTGCTTAGTTAATTCATAGAGCCTTGTTCTTCGCATGTCCTTTATCTCTTCTGGCTCTTATAATCTTTCTGCCTTCTCTTTCATGGGATTCCCTGAGGTCAGAAAGGAAGCATTTGATGGGGACATCCAATTTAGACTCTCTCTCACCATAGTGACTGGTTATGGGTCTCTGTATCTGTTCCCATCTGCTGCCAGAGGAAGCTTCTCTGATGGTGACTGGATAAGGTACTGATCTATGAGTATAGCAGAATATAATTAGTGATAATTTTATTGATTTTTTTCTGGTAATGTTCAGTTTTATCCTAGGTTTTTGGGTTATTTAGTCTCTGGTTCTTAGCTACCCAAGCATTGTTAGGTATGAGTTTCATCTCTTTGAAAAGGCCTTAGGTTAAACCAGGAGTTTGTTAGCTACTCTGAGAAGTTCTGTGTTACCACTGTCCTAGCACATTTTGTAGGCAAGATAGATTATAGGAAAAATGTTTGGTGGCTGAGTTTCTGTTCATTTTTCTCTTTTGGTAGCTTGCGAATTATCTTCCTACACTAAAGAAACTAGAAATGTTGGAGTGGGAATCCCATGTAGGCATCTGTCCTTGCCAGGCTAATCCCTATCTACCTAATCCCCTGCTGTCAGTTTGTGGAGAGCAACATTTTGTCTTAGGGTTGTTTAGCATGTCCATAGGATCCCCTTAGCCAGCAACCCAACTGAATGCAGCCTGGTCCCACCACTGGAAGCTTCATCTGGTAATAAGAAATGGCCGGTTGAGAATCCAAGTCAGTCTTTTCTAGGAGTCCTCATTGTGATCACCTTCATAAATTTCAGGAAGTTTCCACACTAGGTTTCTATACTATCTACAAAGGACTCCTGAATTTGAGTCTCTCCCTGTACTCTTACACCTGATTTCCTCAACCCCCATTTCCACCCCTTATCAGTCTACAAATTAAATATATTATTACCCTCCCCAAGGAGATCCTTGTACCCCACAGTCCCCTCTATTTTTGTCAAACCTCTCTGGGCCTACAAATGATAGCTTGGTAAAAGCTAATATATCCTTATAAGTGAATACATACCATATTTATCTTTCGTGGTCAGGGTTACCTCAATGAGGATGACTTTTCTCTAGTTCCATCTATTTGCTTACAAATTTCATGATGTCATTTTCTTAACAGCTGAGTGATACTCTATTATGTAAATACACCACATTTTGTTTATTTATTCTTCTGTTGAGAGACATATAGGTTGTTTTCAGTTTCTGGCTATTATGAATAGGGCAACAATGACCATTGTTGACCATGTGTCCTTGTGGTATGCTCAAGAGTGGTATAGGTGGAATTTTTTGTTTCTTTCTCAAGACAGGGTTTCTCTATGTAGCCTTGGCTGTCCTGGACTCACTTTGTAGAACAGCCTGGCCTCAAACTGAAGGCAATTAATCTGCCTCTGGCCTCCCTGAGTTCTGGGATTAAAGGCATGCACCATCATGTCCAGCTGCAGCTGGATCTTGAGATAGATTGATTTATAACTTTCAGAAGAATGGCCATATTGATTTCCATAATGGCTGTACAAATTTGCACTCCCACCATCAATGGAGGAATGTTCCCCATGTTCCATATCCTCACCAGTATGAGCTGTCAGTTGTGTTATTGATCCTGGTCATTTAAATAGGTGTAAGATGGAATCTCAAAGTAGTTTTGATTTGCTTTTTTTTTTTTCCTGATGGCTAAGGACGTTGAATATGTAAATGTTTCTCAGCAATTTGAGATTCCTCTTTTGAGAAATCTCTGTTTAAATCTGTTCCTATCTTCTTTCCTTTCTTCCTTTTTTCCTTCTTTCCTTCCTTTCTTTCTTCATTTTAAATCTTTCTTTCTTCCTTTCTTTTTTCTTTTTAATTGAAAATATTCTTCATTCATACAATATATCCTGACCAGAACAGTCCCTCCCTCCACTCCTCCCAGATCCTCTTCCATCTTCCCTTTCCCCAGGATCTATTCCTCCTCTATCTCCCTTCAGAAAAGAACAGGCCTCCATGAGACAACAACCAAACATGAAAAACAAAATATAATAAGACAAGGCTAAATCCAGACATTGAATATGGAAAAGGCAACCCAATGGGAGGAAAATTGTCTCAGGAGCAGGCAGAAGGGTCAGACATCCCCACCCCACTGTTAGGAGTGCCATGAAAGCACCATGCTAACAACCATGACAAATTGCGGATGACTTGGTGCAGACCCATGGAGGACCTGTGCTGGCAGCTTTAGTTTCTGTGAGCCTGTGCACACCACACTTAGTTGATTCAGTGGCCCAGATTCTCCCAGTGTACTCTATGTCCTTTGCCTCCTACAGTCTTTATGCCTGTTCTTCTGTGATTCCCCTGTGAACTACAGGGGAAGGGACCAATTGAGACCTCCAATTTAGACTCCCCTTCACATAATGTCTGGGTGTGGGTCTCCTGCATCCACTCCCATCTGCTCTCAGAGAAACTTCTCTGATGATAACTGGACAATGAACTGGTGTATAGCAGAATATCATTAGAAATTATATCAGTGATTTTAGTTTCTTGTGTTCTTCATATATTTTAGACAATAGTCCTCTAACAGACTTTCTCCATTCTGTATGCTGCAGGTTTGTCCAATTGTTGGTGGCCTTTGTTTTACATAAACTCTTCAGTTTCATGAGGTCTCATTTATTAATTTTGATCTTAGTGCCTACAATATTGGTGTTCTGTTCAGAGAAATTTCCCCTGTGCCAATGCATTTAAAGCTATTCCCCAATTTCTCTTCTATCTCAGTTTAAATGATTTTATGGTGAGGCTTTGATCCACTTGGATTTAAATTTTGTGAAGGGTGATAAATAATGAATCTGTTTTCATTTTTCTACATGAAGACATTAGGCTGGATATTGTTTAGTCATTTACCCTCCCCAAACCAATCATTCCAATTTTAGTATTAGAAATAAAGTAGTTGTTTTAAAAAGGAGAAATAGTCCTACTCATGTACTTGTGCTAGGAAAGATCATTATAACCCTCAAGTCAGGCATTTGAGATTAACTATCTTGACTGAGCACAAGTAAAATAGATGTATAAAATTACCTTCTGAACTTTACACATTTGTTTAATTAAAATAATGCTTAATGGTTACATGTTTATCTGAAGGTTTTGTAAACTCAGATGTTTTGGTAATAAATGTATATAACTGGTGTGAGGAAAGTTGTTTGTTAGAATTCTAAGAATCTGTTCCTGTAAGTAAGAGAATTGAATGTGAGGATATCATGATGTGAATCCAAAGGAATGAAAGACAGAAAAACTCATATATGAAAAGTAGGGTTTGTGGAAGTGGTAGAATATGAGCAGCAGAATATGATTTAGAGGGAAAAGAAATGACAGGGACAAACAGGGTAAGAAAGAAAGAGAGCAGAGAGGGAAGAATAAGAGAGATATTTCTTATTTGTCTTATAAACAAAAGGCCCCTATAGAGAAGATATAAAAATTTTTCAAAATATTTTCTGGTAAAATACTGGATAAATATTGTCATCCCATTTTTTTGAAATGAGAATAATTTATTCTGAAGCCATTTTGAGTGAGTATGGCCTGAGAATATAGATTTAAGTTACCACAAATTTCATGTTTCATTGTGGAAGCAGTTTCATAAAGTTTCAATTTATTGTTTCAATTATTATACAATTATACCATTTCCCCCTTCCCTTTCCTCCTCTATCCCTTCCATGCTTCCCTTGCCCCATTTCAAATGTATGGTGCTTTTTACTTTAATGTGATTGTAACACACCTACAAATATATCTCTATATAAGCACATATGTATACATGCATAAAAATCATAATCGTATATAATATAAAATATAGACATAATATAAATATACATATAATCTATCGGGTCTGTTTTGTACTGTTTTTATGTATATGATTTCATGGCTGACTATGTGGTATTGGGTAACCAATTCAAAGGGTATAGTTAGGAGAAGATAAATGTTCCCCCCTCATCATCCTTACAGTTTTCTATACTTTGTTTTCTAGGGTCAAAGCCTCATGAAGTTTTCACTTTCTGTGTTGGAGTGTTCTTTGGTAATTTCATTGTTCAGGTCTGTCACACTGCTAAGGTATCAAGGGTATAGCTTCCCTGAATTATCTAAGAGGTACAGTATCACAGCAGATTTGTTGGTTCTTTGGCTCTATAAACTTTTCTGCTCAATGCTCGCTGATCTGCATCAGTCTATAAATGAAGAAAATACAAATAAGTCTCTACTACAAAAGACAAAATGACAAAATCTTCCCCCCCCCTTTGGATACACAGAAGGAAAAGACTTCATTAAGACTGTCAATAACCATTCATGTTTAAATAAACATAATATATTCTACATTGAATGGAATATTTTAAATTTAGCACTCATTTCAGAACCATTCCTGTTTTTTTTTTCTCTCAAACCAATATTGATGTAAAGATGCAGAGACAATACGTTTATCTTACTCAAGTCAAAGGACAGAGTAAGAAACTTAGATTTTATTCTTCACTCCTTCAACTGGCATATGTATAGGCTTGAAATCCTAAGATTTATTTTTTTCTGACTCATAAAATATGGTTTGATATTAAGAGCATATAATCTGACACACAGAAATGCATACAGTACAAAAACAAATTCAAGTATCAAGATAGGGACGGCACATTCTGTATGTGCTTTTGTTCATTACAAAACCCACAATTCTAGAAAACATGGAAGAAATATCAATGATGATTTTCAATGAAGAAATGTGATTTCAATTCTGCATCTTTGATTCTCCTATGCTGTATGATTATGTTGGAAGACCAATAAGATCACCCATCTGTCTGTTGTTCCATGTCTTTCTAACACATGTCTTTCTAACTGTAGATATCTTCCCAAATCTCTTTCTGTAAAATACAGCCTTCCTACCTACATTTACCTGTATAACCAAGAAATCTTTTGGGATTTAATGCTAAGAATTCCTCAATAAATAGACATTAAGAACTGAAACTAATTCATCCCGAATAAGTAAATTAATACATTTTTAGGATGTTTGGACTTGGTTCACACAGAAGTATACATGGAGCTGACTCTACACTGTTTCCCACTATTTTCTCTTTTGCTTCAGAAGGTCTAAAGGATAGCATTATACTTATAGTATTGAATTTCCTTCTTTCTTGGGTTAGATTTACAAAAGCTGAGAGTTTTCTAGTTTTTTGAAGAATCTGGTTTTAGTCACCTCCTACTCATTCTCCTCCTTTCATAATAGCCTTTGTGCTGTAAAACTTTTTACTATGGAGGATGGCTCAGTTATAAAAAAAAAAAAAGCATTGAGATAAGACTAAAAAGTCCGAATGCGTTCCAATCAAACAGATGATTTGCATGTTAATATAAACCCTAGCAGGTACCTACGATTTTAGTATCCTCTTCTTTTTTGGTTTTTCAAGAATTTCTCTGTGTGTCATGCACTGTCTATCCTGGACACTCTTTGTAAATCAGACTGGCCTAGAATTCACAAAGATCTACCTGCTACTGCCCTGAGTGCTGGGATTAAAGACATGTGCCACCACGCCCAGCTGTTAAAGGCCCTTTTGTGATATTTAGTGCTTCTCTTTGATAAATGAATATAAAAATCAAATTGCATATAAGACATCCTAGAAACTTGCACAAAAATGGAGATTTTAATTCAAAAAATCTAAATAGTCTCATAGTATTTCCTGATATCACTATTCTTGGCATTTGTAAATTTCATTGTGATGTTAATAATTTTTAAAATAAGAAATTACATAAAATGCACATAGCAGTGTATCTAAGACATAAATAAACTATAGAAGTGATAATAGTACTGCCTACTTGCATAAACTTTTAGTGTTTAAAAGCAATTTAATCATTGTGGTTTGAGTGATTTACATTGTATAAAAGGAATTGTTAGGGTAGAATTAAATAAATGGTGTTTAAGTACCACTCACACATGTAACATTTAGAGATATAACATTTCAGAAAGTATCTACCTTATTATAAATGTGTGCTGCAAATAATATACATGCAACTTTTTAGTAACTTTGACAGAGAATATAATTCATTTTTTCAGAGTTAGTAAACATTGGCATTTTATACACAAAGGATAATGGTGAGATACGACTTCCTGTAGAAACATGCAAAGCATTTGGGTTTCCTAAATAATTTATGTAATTCACCCCTCTGTTAATACCCACTTGTATAACTGTGAAAGATGAGAGTTGAGAAGTGTCCCATCAGGAGGGGATGAAAGGCTGACAAAGCTTGAGAAATTATGAGCTGAACAGAAGAGATGCTCATAGTCCTCCATCCACATAAAAAAATCATAAAGTATTTCCTGTTTGTCCCATTTCTCAGTTGGAACTTACTCTCATGGAGGGAAAAGGAATAGATTAAAAAGCAAACTTTTTCTTCTTTAAGAAAAAATAAGTAGAATCACTTTTGGTTTCTTTTAAGTAGTTCAATAAACAATGAGAACACTTTTAAAATGGCAAGCTTTCCATGGAAACCTCTCTAGAAAGGAATAATGAATTGAATGCCATTATGAGTTAAGTTAATGAGAACAATATATATTTTTTTCATGTAGAATGTGGTACAAACCCATTCAAACATGTCCCTTTATCTGATGCATAATGGAAAAGATGTCAGAAATTACCTAAGATAATGTACCCCTATAAGAAACAAAGTCTGTTGTGAAGTAAAAATTAAATAGTACATTTCAACATTAAAGATGACTCACTTATGGAGAATGCGGTTAAAGGATAATGTACGCTTTGTTGTTTCCAGATATTACAAATGAAAAGCTTGCTTATTTTTTGATGATAATACTCACTTTTCTTATGTACTTCTAAAGTCAGTTACTCACATATTGAATTTATATGTCCTTCTGACGTGGTTCACACAGCTGTTTGTAATCTTCTTTTTCAGATCTTGTGTTGTACTCTTGTCTTATTCTGCTAATATTCAAAGCCATAGTTAGATTGAAATAGCCAAATTCAGTGAAACCCCTTAACACAACATTAAGAGAAAATTTCCAGAGGAACAAAAATGAAGGAATTGTCTATTTCTTGTTCCAGAATATTGTCTTATGTCAAAGGGATTGATTCATCTTTTTAGAAAAAAGAAATCCCCAATATTAATGGGTAGTATGATATGCAAAAGTGAGTAAACAAGTAGCTTCACAACCAGAAGACCCGTGTGGAACATGTGGGAATACAACACAACATTAAAGAAATGCAGATTTCACATTGACCTAGTTTCCAAGCTTGTTCAAGTATAATTCAAGTTGGCTTACTAGTATTTAGTACTTCATGTTTTTACAGTCTAGTGAGGAAAACAAACACAAATCAAGGAGTGATGGACACAGTAACATTATGAATAACAGTGAGTGCTCAAATCTCACAAATGAAACTACTTTATCAAGAATTTTGGTTAAGCTTCCTCTTTACTGTTTCTTATCAGGAATACCACTTGGTCATTACTAACCATATTGAAATACTTACATATGTACAACTTTTCACTTTCTCACCTAGGGAATTGAAACTACTATGAGATTATTAATGGCGGATGTCCTAAGAGGGACTGCTCAAAGTACTTCAAATAAGTTATGTAAAACAACTTCCCCTTCATATTTCTCAATTCAGATTTTAACTGTCCCCTATTCATGATGTGACCTCAAATATCTTAAATTCAGTGTTTTCATTTTCACATGTAAATTCATTGTTTAATTTTAAATCACTTAATTTCATGTAAAACATAAAAATTATGCATCGAATTAAATATATTTTGATTACATCTTTTACACTTACTCTAAAGGTAGTAGAAATAAGTCCAATATTCATTAAACACCCTAACAATGTGAAAATTCTGTGTCATTTCTGAAGAACAAAAACTAACAGACCTGTTCTATCTTGGAAAGCGAACACCAATTGGTTGTCCCATGCCAAATGATCAGCACTGAAAACATACATAAAAGTAATTTTACAATGACAGAACAGGTTATATTTAGGAATATGTATATGTATATATATTCACATGTATGTATGTGCATGCAATAACAATTTGTTTCAGGGAAGCAGGGAGGGAAGGTTTGCAGAGAGAAAAGAGAAGGTAGAAATATTATAATTATATCATAATCTCAAAACCTTTAAATCATACATGCACAGTAAAATAACACAATCAAAATTTGGGGGTTCCAGAAATAGTTGTTGCTAGTCATTTAAAACTAGAAATAGTCTTCAAAATGTTTATGAATGTGGTGGACTCATTTTTTAGTGTTTGACAAGCCAATAAATGACAGATCATTTTATATCACCAAGAATACCAGACATCTTAGTTTATAAGAAGACATCAAATACATCTAGTTTTCCCCTCAATTGTCTGTGAAGGAAGCACTCATGGAAGGTTTGATAGAGCAGTACCATAAGCAAATGTCTCTAGCAGGTTGGCAAAGGGAAGTGTAGGCACTTTTCCCTCGGGCATGTCTGATCTTTTGCAGTTATTGATGTGAAACAATAGCTTGGTGACAACAGCTTGGTTTGCAGTTATTGATGCAAAACAAATAGGTTGGTTATATGGCTTAATTTAAGGACATAGACCCAAGAGTATCTTCCTGGTGTCCAAATTACCAAAACATCTCACCATCACCAAATTTGCCAAGCATCTGTTTAAGATGGAGAGTGATGGTATAGGAAAGAACAAAGCAAATTTGTCTCCCCTCTGGCTCCTCAACTCTCATCTCCTCTGCTTTTCTGGCCTAAGGGATTCTATCGTTCTGCCTCTACCGCTACTGCAGCAATCTCAGCAATCTACCCCCCTTCTTTTTACTCTGAAACTCCCATTTCTCTCCACTCATTAAAATTCTACTTCTGATTCTAAAGTTCAGCTTTGAAGCCCTTCTTGCATAAAACTTTATTGCCAACTCAATTTGAGAGGGTCTGCCTCTTCTCTAAACACTTAAAAGTTTGCAGTCTGTATGGTTCATTTGCTATATTGTCGTTGCATTTTGTTTTATGACATCTACTTTGTTGTATGTTTGGGCTTTCCAAAGTTGCTCTTTTTCCCTCTTCTCTAGTCAACATGTTCTCTTGCTCCATTCACCTTCTATGTGGCTTCTACAAAGGTCCTGCTAAATGTACATTTTTCTGCTTAAACAGCTTTTTGTACTTATTTGTCGCTAACCTCCTTACCTTGTCTTATGAAGCCACATGAAGCTTCTTTAAACTCGCACGCTATGATTAGGTTTTTGATTGCTTGCTTGTTTTCCTTTCTGTCTGGGATGCCTTGGTTTTCTCCGCTGGTCTCTTGGTTGAATCATTGGTATTCTTCATCATCTCTCTTAAGTGTTATTTCCTCTGTATTCTCACTCAGATTTTATCAAAATATGATTTTTCTCTGTGCTATCTCATGGTCTTATTCCTTTCTTCTTTTCCTATGCTGATATTTTTCTACCTATCTCTAAAATCTATCTTTTATAGTTTTCATTTTGCATCTTGCCTTAGATTCTGATCCTACACATTTTCTCAGTGGGTTTCCTATCCTCTGGATGATGACTGGACTTGTTCATCTGTAGCAGATATTCAGAAGATAGTGCAGGCTGGAAATTTGTTCTTCTGGTTCCTTTCATGCAAAGTCCTTCTGTGTTGGTTGTTTTCTATAAGGTATATGCTTTTTATATCTACTTCAGAGAAGAGAAACTAACAGAATTGTTACTTACTTTGTTTTTTTCTTATATATATATATATATATATATATATATATATGTTTATTTTGTTATTAGTTACTTTTTATTAACTCCGTATCCCAACTGTATCCTGTTCCCTCATTCCCTCCTAATCCCACCCTTCCTCCCTCATCTGCTCCCTGCTCCTTTCCAAGTCCACTGATAGTGGAGGACCTCCTCCCCTTTCACCCTGGTTTATCAGGTATCTTAAGGACTGGCTGCAAAATCCTCCTCTGTGGCATAGCAGGGCTGTTCCTCCCTGGGGGAGGGAGGGTCAAAGAGCTGGCCATTGAGTTCATGTCAGAAATAGTCCCTGTTCCCCTTACTAGGGCACCCACTTGGATACTGAGCTACCATGGGCTACAACCGAGCAGAGATTCAAGGTTATAGCCATACATGATCCTTGGATGGAGAAACAGTCTCATATAAGACCCCTGTGCCCAGCTATATTTGGTCTTTGTGGAGCTCCTTTCCTCTCCAGGTCATACTAACTTCCTCTTCTTTCATATGATTCCTTGCACTCTGCCAAAGGTTTGATTATGAGTCTCAGTATCTGCTTTGATACACTGCTAGGTAGAGTCTTTCAGAGGCCCTCTGTGGTAGGACCCTGTCCTGTTACTTCTTTTCTCCTACATCTGATGCCCATCCCATTTGTCTTTCTAAGTGAGGATTGATCATCTTACCCCGGGTCCTCTTGTTTATCTTCTTTAGGTGTATGAATTTCATTATGTTTATCATATTTTATAGATCTAAACAAGTGAGTATATATCATGTGTGTCTTTCTCCTTCTGAGATACCTCACTCAGAATGATCTTTTCTAGATCCCACCATTTGCTGGAAGTTTCATGATTTCCTCATTTTTAATTGCTGAGTAGTATTCCATTGTGTAAAAATACCACAATTTCTGTATCCACTCCTCAACTGAGGGTTCTGGCTATTACAAATAAAACTGCTACAAACATGGTTGAGCAAATGTCTTTGTTGTGTACTTGAGCAACTTTTGGATATATGCCTAGAAATGGTATAGCTGGGTCTTGAGGGAGCGCTATTCCTAATTGTCTGAGATAGCACCAGATTGATTTCCAAAGTGGTTGTACCAGTTTACATTCCCACAAGCAATGGAGGAAGGTTCCCCTTTCTCCACAACCACTCCAGCATGTTTTGTCTCTTGAGTTTTTGATCTTAGCCATTTTGATGGGTGTCAGGTGAAATCTCAGGGTCGTTTTGATTTGCATCTCCCTGATGGCTAAGGATGTTGAGCATCTTTTTAGGTGTTTCTCTGAAATTCTATATTCCTCTGTTTAGCTCTATACCCCATTTTTAATTGGATTGCTTGATTTATTGCTTTTTAACTTCTTTAGTTCTTTATATATTCTGGATATCAGCCCTCTGTCAGATATAGGGTTGGTGAAAATCCTTTCCCAGTCTGTAGGCTATGGCTTTGTTCTGACAACAGTGTCTTTTGCTTTACAGAAGCTTTTCAGGTTCATGAGGCCCCATTTATTGATTGTTGCTCTTAGAGCCTGTGCTGTTTGTATTCTGTTCAGAAAGTTGTCTGCTGTGCCAATGAGTTCTAGGCTTTATAGGGTTTATCTGTGTAGTCCTGTCTGTTCTAGGACTCACTACGTAAGGCGGGCTGGCCTCAAACTCAAAGATCCATCTGCCTCTGCCCCTGTGTGGCTGTAAAGGTGTAGGCTACCATGCCTTACTTAAAAGCTTTTTGCTTGTTTGTTTGTTTGTTTGTTGAGACAGAGTTTGGAACTCACTTTGTAGGCCAGGATCAGAACTGTTAAGAGATTTGTAAAAACACTGTTTTTATGTGGTATAGTGAGAGTTATAATTTAAGGTGTTGCTATGGTTTTGTTTGTTTTTGTCTATTACTCTGTCTCATGTACAGATGATCTGACTTTCTGAGGCTTGCTATCCACATTGGTTTATCTTTCACTAGTCTGTATTTTTGTTGCTATTTTCACTGTTCTTTTATTTATGGTCCCGAAAGTGGCTAGGAAAAAAATGTCAACATAGTATAAAAACTGTGGAGCAAAAAGTTCCTGCATATTTTCTTAACCCAATGTACTAAAAATCATCTAGATTTATCACAGATAGCCAAGAACTGATAAAATTCAAGCTGAATAATAAGGATATTGAGACATCAAGACAGTAATAACTTATTTTAATTTTGACTTGAACTTAAATTTTACATTACTGAAAAACTGGTTGAATTCCTAACAATATAGGATCATATGTTGTCTATAACAGTATATTGAAATATTTTAAGTCATCATTCAATAAACCCTTTAACAGTAGTATTTTTATGTTATATCTTGTTAACCAGAAAAAAATTAATATTTTAAATTAGGAAAAATTCAAGAAGAATATAAATTTAGACTAATACAAAACACATCGATTTTAAATCTTAGAAGTACCCTCATTTGAAGCCATTACTATAAAGGTCTTAAAAGTTCTCTGGAACATTTATGTGATTTGATAAAACATTCTATGTCTAACACCTTCAAATTTCAGGAGCTGTTTAAAAAGGCTTTCATTCTCTTACATGAATCTATGAATTTCTTTAAAAACAGACAAGGCAAAAAACATGAAAGATGATAATAAAGTGCAGTGTAAATACAGACAAATATGGAGACAGCTGTAGTTGAGTAGTTAAGAAATTGGCTTGAGAAATAAAACCTCTGTAATTCATACACACACACACACACACACAGACAAACACACACACTTTGGATTTATTTATGAAACAGTCTTCTAAACACAGAACCTTGCATTGCAAAAAAGGCAATTAAATAGAACAGCATGAGGTTGTCAATCACTTCAGCAACTAACAAAAGCATCTACTATCAAAGCAAATAATGTAAATGTGCAAAAAGGTACCTTGCTATCAAAGCAAATAATGTAAACATGCAAAGAGAAAGAATTCTTTGTATCAAATGTCACCATGTTAATGTTCACTATTTTTGCATGTGTTTTTGTGTAAGTGTGGTACTCTATCAGTTGTTTTGATATTTGATATAGAGTTAGCCATTATCATCTCTTTGAGGATTTGACTGTCCTGTGATGCATTTGAAAAAGGTTGGGACTTCTCTCTTTCTTGTTCTGTTGCTGCTGTTGTACAAATAAATGGGCAGGCACAGCTTATCATCACTTAAAGATGCATGTGCTGCAGTTTACTAAAACATGATTGGCTGCTACATAAATCAATCTGATAGAGATCGGTTCCATGAAGAAAAGATAAATCATTAGCTAGGGCTTTTGGAATGTAATTCATTTTAGATAGTGATTATTGATGATTTAATTTTAGCAGTACTTGTACATGTCTGGGCCATTTTATATAAAATGTTAACACAGTTGAGTATATTTATTTTAAAAGTGAGTATAAAGAAACCAATTAGAATTTGACATGATATACATGTAAATGAAGAGGCACAAATGAACAGTAAACAAATTTGAATGTACTAAGCAAAATGATAGCAGATTTCCAAGGAAAAGGTATGAAATAGTTCCTTAAGATATAAAAGCACAAAAAAGTCTGAAAATGTCATTTGACTTATCATAGAATGATAACCAAGGCTTAGAGACCTTTTGGATGTTCATCTTTGCTGTGGCCTGCATCTCTAGTTTTTCTTTGCCCTTATACATACCCTCTCATTTATTTCAATTTAAAAGCATATGGTGAATTTCTGCTCCAGGGAAGACCTTGTGTTCTGAAATATGGTTTTGATTTTTTGTTATGAAGATAATTTTTTAAAAGAAGAACATTAGTTCAGTGGTGCTAATATCAATAGCTTAAGGTGACCATGGTATGAGGGAATTATACTGACTATTGGAACTGCTGGATCATGCGTAGTCTCAGAACCACTGGGCTGTCCCTGGGCTCCAGCCTCTACAGAACACTAGGGTATCATTGGGAAATCTGTACAGAGTAGAACTCGGTTTATTACAATGTTTCCAATAAACATCATTGTCCTTGTTAGGTGAAGTGGCTTGAAACACTGCTTGAAGTGAGAAGAACTTGGTCTTATAAGGATATATGGCCACCAGAATAACTTCTCTGAAATGTCCTTGATTTAATGAGTAAAATATTTCAGTTTGGGTCAGAGGTGAGAGCTGTCAGCAACAGGAATCTTGGCCCTTAATCTTTCCTTCATGGAGTCATGTTCTGAATAAATTGAACAAACACTTTAACTATAGTGGTTTTCAGGGACACCAATTATCACCCTGTCTAAGGCTTACATATGGAAGTATGGAAGTCCTTGCAGGACAGGTCCTGGAAGAGCACTGGCTCCTGAGCTTTTTTTTTTTTTTATTGTAATTTCAGCATTCTCCTCCTTGAGGTAACAGAGAGTTAGCCATCTGGCTTCTTATCCCAACTCCTGATCAAGTTTTAACCTTTAAAAGAGAAGCTGTATTTGACCTGGGAAGCATCTTGTGTTGATCATGTTTTTTTCTTGTATTCTGACTATCTGCAGCCTTGCTGCATTGGGCCTAAATCAAGTCCCATCAGCTCCACTCCCTGGATTGTGTCTTCTCTCCTTACACTTATGGCTTTGCTCTCAAGACACAGTGACCTCGTTTGACACATCAACTCATCATTGAAACAGAGTGTCTAAATGAGCACTGCCATTTGAAAATTAATTGCAGGAGCAAGAAACACTCTGCCCTTTCTACAGCCTAGCTCTCACCGTGGATAAGAAACTCTGTAACACGGAAGAGGGCAACTGTGTTACAGGAGACAAAGGGTTATATTCCTTCCTGATCACATCCTGTGTACTTCTAGGAAAATATATATTCCCCTTTATGGGGGGGAGGGTGTCACAGAGGATTTGAGAATCCTGATTCCAGATGAGAGGGAAGAAGGCTACTACAAAAAGAGGTATGAAGTGTATATGTGTGTACATATGTATGTCTGCATATGTGAAGAAGGGAACAGCCAAAATGAAGGTGTTCATATTTTTGGGAAATCTTTTAAAAAGTTTTCTTTTCCTGTCACCCCCAAATGTTCATTAGAGCTTTGTGAAAGATTTTGTCTGCTTTTGTGTTGTGGGAAGCAATGAGATGAGACTTGTGTCTCATTTAGCACAGATGAGCATGAGGACATCAGAAATGGCTTTTCTGAAGTTGACCTGGGGCAAGAATGAGGTGAAATTAGAGGGAGATATAGTACAGAGACATAGGTCTGGGGGTGGCCAATGCTTCACCAGCACAGGTTCCAGGAAATACAGGCAATGATTCTGATTCTCACAGTTACCATATCACAAGAAATCGCTAGAAGAGGCAAGTCTGTCAGGGTGGAGGCTCACACTATTGTTGTATAGTCATTAAAGGGAAGGGTGACCCCTGGAGGCCAGAACAGCCTACAACACTAGCTGGCTTCAGTCAGATTCCTTTAGGATTCATTCTCCAGTAAACAATAAAAAAAAATGTTGACCCCCTCCCCAAATGCCAGCTAAGCATTTTGAAAATGCATTATTTTATTAGAGCAGCTTATTGAGTTAATGTACAGTTAGAGCTAAAGGAATAAATGCAGACTTAGCAGCGCTTAGCCTGCCAGGCACCACCTGCTCCTGATGCTCCTGAACCAGACAGCAGGCCTCTCCTAAGGACAGGTTCCCAGCAGCAGCACTGTCCTCTAATCTTCTCTAACACTAAGTGCAGGTTTATTTTGTTTGCTTTTGGTTTTTCTTTTGCCTTTGTTTCTGCTAGAGTTGTTTGAATGCTTTCTAGGGTTTTGTTTGCTTGTTTATTTGATTTACATCTTAGCAAATAAAACTCATGTTTTAACTTATTATATACTTTGTCTTCACCGTCAAATCTTCTGGAAGAAATTCTGGCTGTGGACAGTTGCTCCATCCTAGAATTGTGAAGCAAATTTTGTTCTCACTGTGCTCTCCTGGTTTGTAAAGTGTTATGATCAGACTAGAATATTTCTGTGCAGGATGCTGGCTCTAATAAAAATCTAAAATGCACTGGCTTTTTCAAGCATTATTATGGTTTTACCAGGTCAGAGAAAACTTCTGTGTCATTAAATACTGCTTATGATTGCCAACTGTCTCATAGCTTACTTTCGGATCAGAGGTAGCTCTACTTAGTATTTTGACTCCTACTTTCTCTTTTTTACTTAACTTTTAATTTAAATAAGAAATACTATGATATGTTTATTACAGAATTTCTATTGTCAATATTTTCTAAAAGACAAAATTTAAAAAATAACGTGATTGTTTTTGATTAAAGGAACTGTAAATATAAGTTAAATGAAATTACACTTAGGCCATTAGCCATATTAATATTATTTTAAACCATGGATCAGTGCAGTTCTTAAGCATTAAATGCTTAGATAGTACTGATTCTCTCAAGTCAATGTATAAGGCAAATTTTTTACAAGTGATGTTTTTACAGATTTGTTAAAATCAATCAAACAAACAAAAATTCAGAGAGTAAATAGTATTCTCAGAAAAAGCAGAAAACACCGACCTAGTTAGATTTAGCTGTTGAATATTAAGCTACACTAAGACTTAGAGAATCAGGGGGCATTGCTAAAAGAAAAGAAAAAGAAAAGATGAAAGAAAACAACCTAGATAAGAAAAATTTATAAATGAGCTGCGTTATGAATATAAGTAATAAATGTATTTATCTTAACCAAAGGGTATATTTCTGTAAAAATATGTAACAGGAGTAAGGCTAAAGTAAACAGTTCAGAAACCCTGAGCTCGAAACTATTTGCGAAAGAAAAGTGTTAGCTCATAGTTAGAGTCCGAAATGAGTCATTTTAACTTCATATGTTTTTGGTTTCTGGAAGGGCAAAGGTCAAAGCTCCTTTGCTTTGTGTAGGCTGGCCACTCCCTCTAAGTGTAACAGGATAGGGGTCAGGCACTCTAAGGACAAAGCCTTTCCCAGACACCCACAGCTCCAGAGCAGCACTTTCAGCAGCAGTCCAGGAATCTGCTTCAGGGAGGGCCTTCCGCTGGCCTTTACAACCTTACAGTCTTGCAGTCAAGACCTGGACAATGATGGAAGTGGTGAGTGTGCAGGAGAAAGTGTTCACGGCTATAGATAACTAGATGACTACATGACTACGCACAAACAAGGAATGTTGAGAGCAGCAGGAAATGGCCTTCTCAGAGAAAAGCCCCACTGTATGATATCAAGTGGTCAGCCTTGAGTCGTGTACATACAGGTAACGCTATATAAACTGAGAGGCTTGTATGTATGTAGTTAGGAATGGTTACAGAAACAGAGGTCATAAATTTGAGGGAGAGAGCAAGGAGGAAAGGTGTTTCCAACACAACCAGGCAGGATCTGAACCATTTCTTGACTTTAGGCATATGGACAGTAGCCTTCAGAAATAACTCACTTCTTTCCTATGTCCATAATACATCATAGATGACTGCCTCACGGTAAACCCATTTTCAGTTCCTCTCACATGTAGGCACCAGACACAGAATTACACAGTTTACACATTGCCCTAATACAAATTATGTATTATGTTAAGTATAGAAAAACTGATTTTTAAAAAAAGTATGAGCATTTTTTATTGCTAAGAACTAAAGTCACTTAATCAAAAAGGAGCTATTAATCCTACTGAAATCTGCATGTGTCTAAAGGGCTGTAAGAGCGTTATGTGTCTAGAGCACCGGTAGGGCTGAAGTCCATCAAGGAAATTTATTTTAAGATGTTAGCTAAATGGACCAGACATAGTAGCATGCTTAATCTTGGAAAGCAGAGGCAGGTAGATCTATTTGAGTTCCAGGCCATCCTCGTGTATGTAATAAAGTCCAAGACAGCCAAAGCTACATAGCGAGACCCTGTCTCAAAAGCAAAACAAAACAAAACAAAATATCAGTTTCCTAAAACTGGGTGGCTTAAGCAATCTGCTTTCCTCAGCCGTGAACATGAAATATCTTTACTGAATTCTCATATCTTTACTGAATTACCGAGGAGAGGAGAGAAGTTATGAGATGAAAAACAACTTGCAAGTGCAGTTGGACACAGAGCCTGCACAACTACTCTGGAGTTGGTGGGTGGCTGCTCCTTATTCCGTTTGGTAGGTATTCCTCATTCTTCTGAACCTCAGAGTGTCTTTGTTCTTGCCTTTGAACACTAGGCTGGATCCTCCTAATTTTGACATGACAATGTCTTCAGTCTTGCTTGATTCTTAACTTTGCTTCCCATATGTAATACATTCACTTCAGGTGAATCTAGGTCATTAGCAGCATGACTGTCCCCATTTTTCTTAATTGCTTAGGTCTGAAATTTCGACTTCGGTGGAATCAGGTAATGAATCGTTTATGCTAACCTCGTGGCTGAACCATCAGTGCTTTTGCTTGACAATGTGTATGTTCTAGTAAGGAAGGGTGGTGACATTTAAATATTGCTAGAGCAGTTGCAGGCTCAGGACCGGAGGTGGCTCAACAAAGAACATTGTTAATAAAACTGCCTGAACATCTGCTCAGGATAAAGGGAGATTCTCTGTAAAATCACAAACTTCTGCTTCATGCCTGTAGGGATTTGGAGATATAGTTCCCAGCTACTACGTGTATATCTCTATGCTTCATAAAGAATTGTTCTTACTTATACAAGATCTTGATGAATTTATTTTAATCTTGAGGACTTACAAATCAAGTTATTATCCCCCAGCATTACTTTAGTACAATGTGGCAGGTACTATCTAGCTAGTTGGCTTATTCTAGTGAGCCCTCTATCCCCTGGAACACAGGAATCATATGTGGGCCACCACGGTCACCTAACATTTACTTGGCTTCTGGAGATTTGAATTCCATTCTCACATAAGAAGTGATTTTTTTCCACTTGTTTTCTGCCAAGTTCCAGTTTTTGTTAATGAAATTTTACATATAGAGTCTTTCCCTGTTTGCACCTGGGAAGAATTAGACATCTTTACAGGCAGTGTGAAAGATCCTAAATTCAGAGATAATCTGACACTGTGTCCATAGCTTTAACTAATGGTTTATCATACGTCTCTGAAATTTCTTTTACCACTGTGAGAAATATAACTGTCATATGTGGCTCATCAAGAATATGATTCATATTACCAATTATCATCTGGTATGGTGGTACCTACATATAATGCCGAGACCAGAGGCTGAAGGAACTAGATGGTCCTAAATTTAAAGTGTGCATGGATTGCATAATGAAACCAAGTCTCAGAAACAATAAATAAATAAAAATTATCAATATTCTTGAAATGCCACATGAAAATAAAAATCATTGTACAGTGCTGACAGATTCATCACTTATACATCACTGAGGCCAAGGAGAGTTTTCTTTTTGTACACAGTTCAGAGACCATAACCCGGAGGGCACAGGAGCGGGAACAGCTCAGTCATCGGTGGGGCTGGCTTGTAGGTTGGCAGCCCAAGAAGCAGAACAGGAGGCAGGAGCAAGATTGCCAATACTTTCAGTGATACTCCATTACCCCAAAGTTCCATAGCTCCCAATGACAGCATCACCAGCCCACCCAGGAGTCTCCGTAAGCTCATTTCCAACATTATGGATGATCTCACCTAGGTATCTTTAAAAAAATAACTGTTTTTCAAATCAAAAGATAATGATATTTCTAAAAGTTTTTCTTCCAGTGTTTTCTTTGGAAAGCCTAAGAAAATATGCTCTTTTGTGTGGCAGAATTCAGATTTGGTTATTTCATTCAAAGTGTTTTCACCGCTATAAACTATTAAACAAACTTAATTAGTGGCAAGAACTCAACTTCTAATACACTGCAATAACTGAGTAACCAGAAACATATTCTTAGCTTTAACTAAAAGAAAACACATGTGTAAAGGTGCAAAGATCAGCAAAAAAGATAGGTTCCATGGTCACCTAGTTCAGAAAGATAGCAGCTGTTTGGATAATGTTCTCTCTAATTTAAAGAGTTATTTAAAACAGTCTCAAGTTTGAGGCGATCATCACAAACTTTAAATAGCTTTCAGTGTCTGAGAGCACCCAGCTCCCTTACCAAGAAAGGAGAAGGCAGTAAGTGTATGGTGCTTACCTGATACAGACATTGCCACATGTGCTCAAGGAAAAGTCTGTTCCAGAACCTTTCTTTCCAAATATAGACTAAAGTTCATGGCATTGCTGGTGAGAAAACCTCCAACTGCACAGATGAAGTTTCTTCCAGGATGAAGAATGATAAGCACACCATAGCCAGTGTGGACACACGAGTGAAAATCTGGATGCACACATGTTCACCGATGTCAGTGTCTGCAGAAGGAGTTTTTGAGTTAGAAACATTGGAAAATAGACTAAATGCCAAAAGAAGCAAAATAGTTATATTTTGTGATTTTTTTCACAATCTGTATTTTATAAATATTTGCATGCCATTTGTTATTTCGGCATATAGAAATGTCAAATTTTACTAATTTAATCTTCCATTAGCAAAGCATCAGATTATTTTCCTTAATTGAATATAAACTTCGTGCATGTTCACAGGAATTTCCATAAATTTATTTTACGCAATGAGCTTACTGGGTCAAATGGACCGCTTCAGGGATTGCTCACAGATAGTCATCTGTCCTACAAAGATGAAGACAATGTTGTTTCTTCTTTGTGTGGTGTAGTAATCTAAGGGCTTTATTTCTCCTAATAGGAAAATCCATCTTATTGTAAAAACATATGAATTTACTCAGCTCATTTCTCCCATGTTATATATTCATGTTAAAACATTTTCTTCAAACATGTTATTTTAACACCTTATTTATATGTGTGCTCTAAAGGTTTTTACTTTGTCTTTAATGAGCTTTGTCTCTAAATTTTTATAATTGAATCTAAATAGCACTTTTAATACTTTCTTGAATTAATTTCAGTGCAAAATGTAATGGAAACACTATTTTATTTTATTTCATAAAAATGTTTCTTCAAAGTCATCATTTTTGGAAGCTAATCGCAATTTTGATACCCATAACATACTTGTAACTTTTATTTGAAATTGTCTTCAATGCCAACAGAAACTTGCAAAGCCGTGTAAACACACCACGCTGGGATTCATAACTGTGCTTTGATATTTGTCAGAAGTGGATAGAGTCAGCTTGATCACTCAGCTGAGTTTGCTTTGATTGGCTTTTGCTCTCTCCAAAAATAGAATCTGACCTCAATTGGTGAAGATGCACCATCTCTAAGAATATTTCAAAGGGTCTGCACCAAAATATCTGAAAATTCCCAAAAAAGGACTTCTAAAAATATTATGAGCATTGGGAGAAGATTCTGGTCTCCTACGTGGCTGTTTACACTGGCAGTTCTCATACTGTTGTATTCATTCTAGTTTGATTGTGCTTTGATTTTATTATTTAATAATTGAGAAACTAATATTTTCTCTACTGTTAACTTGCTCGGGTCCAATCTTATGTATTAAATATCTCCTGTTTGGTTTCAAGGTGTTAATATAATTTAGGGTGAAAAATGAATACATAAAAAGAATTTATATAAAGCAGTAGTATTCATACATTCCTGTGTGTATATTTTAGCTAGATTAATCCTTGGTGATATCTCACAGAGAATGAATTTATTGAAATTTTATTTATATGTGCTCTTTCTGATTTAGTAAGAAGACCAACAAACTTGAAACAAATAGTACATTATGATAGCTTTCATATATGTCTGCATTTTAATAAGATACATGGGAAGGAAAATTTCCAGGAAGGAAAGATATAACAGTTTCTCTTAGAAATTCAAGAAAAAACGTCATATTCATAGGTGACTAACTAGTGGACCTAAATTACTCTCAGTCTGTTAAATTTTGTTGTTATAAGTCTAAATACTGTTGAGCGAACTCCATACTCTCAGGCTAAAAGAAGGTTTTCTTCTCTAAGATATAAAGTGTTTAGGTTTGCTAACCTCAAATTGTAATATACTCAAAGCATTAAGATCCAATCAGTCTATCAAGTCAGACTCATTATAGTTAATATTTCTGGTTCTCTTTCTGATAAAGAGCTATATTAGAAAGGGAGAGTATCTGGTTATTCTACAGGTAAGAAAGGTAGAACCACACCATAATTTACTAATATTTCTGACGTAGAACTTAATTCTTATCTGTAAGTTCAAAGAGATCTTGGGCTTTGTTCCAATTTCTCCCTAAGCAAGAATGTTTCATGAGCACAAGTGACAGTCCCCTTGATTCCTATCTATTTCCACCTCCTGCTTCAGTCTACATCTTGGCATGTCTCGTGTGGATGGATATTATGCTGACAAACCTAAGTTCTAGACCTTTTCATTTTTCTAACATTCTTTAAGAACTGCTTTACACCTACAGCTTAGGACTAATAGTGCATATACAGTTATATGTACTGGGAAAAAGGAAATCTCAACTGAAGAATTGCCTCAGTCAGTTTGGTCTGTGTGGGCATCATTTTTTTGCTGACTGATGTAAATGGGCTCAGCCCACTGTGGGCTTTATCATCCGTGGGTAGGCAAGCCTGTACTATATAAGACAGACAGTTGTGTAATCCAGAGAGAGGAACCGTTATTTTCTGTCTCTGCTTCAGTTTTGCCACAAATTCATGCCTTGGAGTCCCTCAGTGATGTAAGCGAAAATAAGCCCTTCTTCTCTGTTGATTTTGGTCATAGTGTTTATAATTACAATAGAAAGTGCACTGAAACTTTATGCTATCATATACTGAGATCTTTGGGGAGAATATTATCCAGCTCTAATGATAGGTCCAAATTCATTTGGGACGATTTGAGGACACCTGTAGTCTGTAAATGATGTGTCTTTGCAGGTGCTACTCTAGAACAAATAGGTTTTTCCCTGAGATAGCTTTCTTTGCACTGTGTGCTTCTTGCTCTGTAGGGAGTGTTTGGCTAGAAGAAGGCATCAGAGAGTTCTGTAAAAGCACAAGAGCAGAGTAGGAGCCATTCTTGTCTAAGTCTCTTGTTTTTCAGTACTTCAAATCTTGATGATTCAAATAGTCTTGGTTCTTAAATTCTTAGATTCTATAGCATGTTTCTCAAGGACTAAGCTTTGCCAGGGACTCTAATGGTGAAGTTTAAGTATACAACACTTTTATGAGGAAAGGCTTTTGGTTTCTTTGGAACATATGTATAATTATCCTGAAAGAAGTCAAACACATTTACCTTTATTGTAATTCATGTTTCAGAAATGCCTGGTGTTTCTTGAGAAGGAATACAGATGTTCATTCTATAATTGGGGGAGAGGGGTTGAATTACATGGCCCAGCATATGCTTAAATATTTATAGCAACTTGTTCACTAACTTGTCATCATTTTATCAATAAGTTGACATCTGTAAATGACAGACATGATATTAGATTTCTCTCTGCTTTGGTGAGCAAAGTAGGGACATCAAAAAAAAAACCCACAAAGAATCAATGTTCCTGTATTTATGAATGATGAAATATTTGAGATGGGGAAGGAGCTTGAACATCCAGAACCAGAAAACAGCACTGAAAATGCCACTGGTTCATTTACTTTATCACTGGTAGACGGAGTGCATGAGAATAATGCAATACTGCTCCCAGGACACAGGTTTCAGGGAAAATAGTGCACAGGTGATAAATCAGTAATGAAATTGTGTTTAAAGAACAGATTGCCATACTACACATTTTATCTCTCTGTTTTGGAAACACATCAGCACTTATTAGTTTTCAAGGTACATATAGCTATTCTTTATAGCCATCACTTTTCTTGTTAAAGACCTTATAAAGCAACCAAATTTTTATATATTTTAATTATTTTTTCTCATTAACTCATTTATTTGTTAATTTTATATCCTTGTCTCAGTCCCCTCCTTATTCTCCTCCTGATCCCACCCTCCCACCCTCTTCTGCCTTTCCCTGTTCCCTTTTTCCTCAGAAAAGAGGAACCCCCCCTCCCAATACCAACCTTGCCCAGCACTTTCATCAAGACTAAGTGCAACCTTTTCCCCTGAGGCCAGAAAAGGCAGCACAGCTAGGAGAAAAAAATTCAAAAGCAGGCAACAGAGTCCACGTCAGAGACAGCCTGAGCTCCAATTGTTAGGGGACCCTCAAGAAGACCAAGTTGCCCTTCATCTATACATAAGTACAGTTCTAGGTACAGCCTGTGCTTGCTCTTTGATTGGTGGTTCAGTCTCTGTATGCTCCCATTGGCCTAGGTTAGTTGACTTTAGTGCTCTTCTTATGGAGTTCTTGTTCCCTACAGGTCCCTCTATCCTTTCCCCAATTCTTCCACAAGACTCCTCGAGCTCCTCCTAGTGTTCAGCTGTGGGTGTCAGCCTCTCAGTTGACAGTTATGGTAATCTCTTCTCTGTGAATAGAGCGAAGTATCATCAACAGTGTCAGGTGCTGATCCTCTCCCACGGGTCTCAGGTTGGGCCAGTCATTGTCCGGCCATTCCCTCAATTTCTGCTCCATTTTTATCCCTACACTTCTTGTACGCAGGGTAAATTTTGCGTTGAAGATTCTGTGGGTGGATTCGTGTTCCCTTTCTCCAGTCCTGCCTGGTTACAAGAGGTTGCCACTTCTGTGTCCAGATCCTCCACAGCCAGGAGTCTCAGGAATTTTGCTCATAAATAAGATATGCTTTAATCATATGCACTCCTAACTTCTCTAAGTCCTCCAGACCTACCTCCACCTCTCAACCACCTCCACAATTCATATCCTCTAAAAAAGCTAACTCAATGAGTCCAGTTTGCACTGTTTATCTACTGTACTATAGCTGATCAGTCCTTACACGTCCAGGCTGCTCTGTTCTACTCCAGTTCACTCAGATCTCTGGTGCTTACAATCTTTTCACCTTCTCTTTCAATTTTGTAGGGAGACCTATGTTTAGATGTCCAATTTCTAGATGATCCCCCCCCCCATAGACAATTGTTTGCCACACTTTCACTAGTTGTGAGTTTCTGTGTTTTCTTCTGGTAAGATGAGGGACTAGAACTCAGTTGAGAAGGCTGAATGACTGTAATTATGGAAACAAGAAGGGCAGAAATATTTTATCACTCCAGGTTAACCGGGGTGAACATCCTTAATTTACATTTTAAAGCTCGAATGCCTAGATGTACTGAAAGATTTTCAGACATGCACGTACTCTGGCTTAAGATCTTACAGTTAATTTTTCAGTATTAATACCATGTATCGCCATCTTTTCTTATTTTTACTCTTTTCCCCCTCATATTAGGGAAAACTTATGACAATAAAAATAATAATGTCTAAAACTTTCTGGGCAAGACAATGTGTGAAGAAGCTGCTTATATTGCAGTATTCAAAGTTGACAGTAAATTGAGGAGTCTAGCTGGAAGAAAGTTTAGGGTAGAAAGTTTACTGACTTTGAAGGACATCCCCTTCTAAGTAGGAGTTGGTGATACATTTCAGTGGTAGAACTTATGCCTACTATGTCTAAGTCCCAGTAAAACCAAGCACTGCAAGCATGTTTAGTGAATGGAATAAAAAGTACTTGCTATCAAGCTGTTTTTCAAGATGGTTAAGGCCAAATAGATGGTTAAGTGGGTAAAAGCAACTGCTGCCAGGCCTGGGGATCTGACTTTCATCTCTGGAAACTGCATGGTAGAAGAAGCGACCCAACAGGCATAAGCTTTCCTCTGGCATCATCCCACATACAAACAAACACACATACATAAGTAAATTCTATAAACAATTAAAGAATGAGGGTGAGTACAGCAAGTTAGTGAATAATGATAGCCTGCTCAGTGGGTGTCAGTCAGAAAAAATTTGACATGCCAAGCTTAGAAGATCCAAAGAAATGTTCACTGCAATGTTCCTTTTCAGCTTTCTCCACTTGAAGGATTTTGTTCCTCCTGAGTTAGCAAGACAAAGCTTCTGGCTTGAAACCAAGAAGACTTGTGAGAGAATGCTCACAGAGAGCAGCATTTCCTTTACAGCATGCCTTACTCTCAGAAGTTCAGATAACACTGGCATTATGGTGGGTAGTACAAACTCATTAAAATGTTGTTAATGTATTAATTGAGTTACTAAGTACATAGCAGTCTGAATGCAATAACTGGTAATGCATATGGTACTATACTTTGTTCCTGGGTGAAAAAGACAATATCTGTATGAAAATCAGGGTTGGGCTGGAGTGGTTAAGAGAATGTACTGCACTTTCACCAGAGCAAAGTTCAGCTCCCAGCTACCAACATAATGTGGCTCAAAACTGCTGCCACTCATATAAGACACAATTGCCAGTAACTCCAGCTATAAAAGACAATTTGACTTCTTTCAGCATCTTCATGAATCATGTGCTTATATACCAACACACACACACACACACACAGATGCACACACACACAGGTACAAAAAACTAGCCTACCATAAAGGGTCTCTGAAAGACTCTATCTAGCAGTGTATCAAAGAAGATGCTGAGACTCATAACCAAACCTTGGGCAGAGTGCAGAAAATCATGTGAAAGAAGGAAGGGGGAGTTAGTAAGATCTGGAGAGGACGGGAGTGCCACAAGGACCAAATATATCTGGCCACAGGGACCTTTTCTGAGACTGATTCTCCAAGCAAGGACCATGCGTAGATATAACGTAGAACCCCTGTTTGATATAGCCCATGGCAGCTCAGCATCCAAGTGGGTTTCCCTAGTAAGGGGAACAAGGACTGTCTCTGACATGAACTCAATGGCTGGCTCTTTGATCACCCCCCCACCCCCGAAGGAGGAACAGCCTTGCTAGGCCACAGAAGAGGACATTGCAGCCAGTCCTGATGAGACCTGATAAACTAGGGTCAGATGGAAGGGGAGGAGGACCTCCCCTATCAATGGACTTGGAAATGGGCAGGGAAGATATGAGGAACAGATGGGGGGATTGGGAGGGAATCAAGGAGGGGCTACAGCTGAGATACAAAATAAATAACCTATACTTAATATAAAAAATGAAAATTATAAAAATTAAATTAAATTAAAAAGTCAATGTCTCTTGATTGTGTCAATAGAAGTGAAGCTAATATTTAATAATAATTAAAGGTTCTTATACACTGTGATGGCGTTAGGTTCAAACAACCAAGTCTAAACTGAAAATGCTGAGTGGAGGTGTTTATTTTGTCTTTTACTGTGATTGCCTACTGTCTCATAGGTACACCTCACTGAACTGTTGCTTCCTTGCATTGAGGAAGGGTACTGAATATATCACTACACTAGGAAGAATATCTAATAATCACAATTATGATTCAAATTAAATGCATTCATACACTTTTCTCATGCTAAAATTAAAAAAAAAATCTTTAGCCAATCCATTGTAAGTCAAGGTATTCATTGTAAGTGAAATGTAAAAAGCTAGGGGAAGAGATTTTTGTAAGAGGTCATATGTCTGTTCCTTCTACTGCTATAATCCTGACCCACAGTGATTAGGATTTGAATAACTTTTATGAAGCAACTAGGACTGACCTAGAAATAGAACAGCCTTGGACAGGCAACTCAGGAAGTGTTGCACCTGCGGCCTATGTGTGTGTCCCTTCTGCTCACTTACAGGGAGTACAGGTGCTTCACCGCTTGGGGTGAAGCTGTTACACCGAGTCTGCATCCCTTGGCCCAACTTTCTTTACCAACACTGAGATTACACAGATGCTGGAGCTGCTACAGAGGAGCCACAGAGGTGATCAGTTCTAAGGATCCTGGAGACCTGCTGAACAATTTGGAATGGAAGACCAATTCTGAAGCCACAAGACACCCCCCCAGGGGTCCTCAGGACTCCATATTCATGCTATCTGGCTGTCTTCATTCTCTCTCATTAGCACTCATGCTTTCAATAAACTTTTATAATTTAATGATTTCTGAACCTGTTTTCAACATAAATCACTCCCTGGAGCTCCAAATCCAAACAGCAAACTTTCGGGCAATCTATTATAGATGCCTCTTAGACATCTAAAATTTATATTCAAATTCGATTTTGATTTTAAAATTTGCATCTCTTCTAATATTCTTCTTTAAAACATAACTGAATGGTTTTGAACTTAGAGGAAATGGCTATGATGAGCTTCTGCAAATGCCTATTTGGAAGCAAAACTATAAGAACACAGAAATGACAACCTCTTGAGATGGGGGGCTTTAATCAACACTTCCAGTAATAACACATATTAATACAGTATATATTTGTACATAGGCCAAAAATGTATGATTTCAGGCATTAAATCAATGCACCACTGATTCAAAACTTACCATGTGGGTTGCTGCTATCATTCTGCTCTGAAATTGCTGTTAAGGCTGCATGTTTGATGGCTTGTTCACTAATGTAAGGGTGTTAGAAATGGGACTTTGGGGATCATGCTGAATTGAGAAGACTCTGACTTAAACCATGCTTAATTCATTGATGGGTTCCTACATAGATACATAAATGGGCTATTGGGAGATATTGGGAGGCAATGGAGCTGTGGGAGGTGAGAACTGGTTGGAAGTTGCTTTCTCCTTTCTACCCTTTTCTACCCACTGGCTCCTGCTGTCATGCAGGTCTCTATAATGTCAGGCCCACAGCCCTGGGACCAGCCTATTATGTACTGAAACCTCTGGAGCCATGTTCCAAAAGAAACATGTACTCCTTTGGTTTCAGAAATTTTGTCACAACCACAAAGGCTGTTACCATTATAATCATAGATCCCACTTCTCATGGCAGTTTTGGTTTATTCCTGTTGGCCCAGCATCCTGTTTGAACATTCTCCCTCATGTTTTCTTTTTAATGAAGTATTACTAGTTGTTAAATTATTCTTGGATAGATTTAATAGGATTCTGTCTCTTTTTCTACTTTGTGAGGTAAAAGGGCCAAGGAAAAAAACATGTTGCCCCTGGCTTGACCCTGAGCTTTGAGACTGAGAAATATGACTCTCCCCACCTTTGACTTAGCACTAATGACCAAGCAACAATTCCAGCCTGCCATGCTATAGTTTTCTGCTAGCTGATTGGGCATGTTCCAGAAACCCTACAAAAGCCCTCCCCTCTATCTCGCCCTCTGTTGTCTCTCCTTTCATTCAGAAGCAGCCACTGTGCTTTTCTTCTCCTAATAAATCTCTTCTGTGAATTTTGTTGCATGGCATGACTTTGTGGTATTCCTTGGCTTCCAACTGCCTAGATGCCCTTGAATGGTAAAACCCTTATACCTCTTCCATAAATTCATGCGTAAGTGTGTGAGACTCATGTAAAGAGAACCCTTTCCCACAAATGGTGGAATGGGACTATGGCCCAAGATACAGCCCATTCCTTCCTTCTGACTTTTACCAAGACAAATCATGGTAAAACACTTTCTCTTAGAAAATCATAGAACAAAGATAACCACAGATTTGATCTCGATTAGTATACCATTCACAGTTTTGTCAACATAATTTAGTATATTATGCAAATTAAATAAGTGATAGACAAATAATTTAATAAGTTTTTAAATTCGTTCTTCCATAAATGTACTACATAGTTATATTGATAAAAGAAAGTTTTTATACAGAATAATTTCAAGCTTTTATAAGTTCTGTTATTTTAATGTCTTCTTTAGCTTCTAAGTCTGTTTTAGTATATATGATTAGTCATACAGTTTTCTGAACTTTTGAGGAGTAGAGGAAGCCCTGAGTGATTGTATAAGGGCAGATGAGTGGATGAAGCCTTGAGTGGATATGCATAGTTGACATGAGCACAGCTGTGTCAAGAACCAATGCCCCAGGTTCTTGCAATATGAAGAGCAAGGTCTTCTCGGAGTAAGGCTCTGGTAAAGATAGAACCTTCCCTTGGTCTCTTTGTAAAAGTTTACTAACAATTGACTGGAGTATACAGAAAGCAAAGTTTCCTCCTCCCAGATGTTTACAGCCTGACACTACTTTCCCATGGAGACTTCCTACCCAGTTTGGCTAACCTACCTCCTTGATTCAAATATATAAAATAAATGCACTGAGTGCCTTGATGCATTTCTGTCAGAGCACATTGTCCTCTGATCTTAGCTATTCTACACATGTGTATCTGTATGTCTGTCATTTCTTCATTCCTCATTACCGCAGTCAGAAAAATTCCTAATTCATGCAGGTAATAGTACCAGATGGTCAAATGTAAGATAGCACCACTTTGTTGATTTGAAGAAAAATGTCCCCAATATTTGAATGTTTGGTTTACAATTGGTGGCTTCCATGCTTACCACCATGATGGTCAGGGACTAACTTTCTGAAACTCTGTGCAAGCCCTCAGTTTATATATATGGTGTTACTTTGGTCATCATGTCTTTTTACAACAATAAGAAAGTAACTAAGACAAACTAACACATACAACTGCACGTTATTTGAAACTCTTGCTATTCAAATATCCAGTCTTAAAATAGTGATCTTATTTCTGATTCCATCTATTCAAATACTTAAACATTTCTTTCTACTTCAAAAGGCTTGTTTACTCTCTATAGTCTTTGGTTGGTAATCCTTTAATTCATCTTCCATACCAATGATAAATTTATGGTTACTTTACAGTTTTTGAACATTTACAGTTTGCTGCTGAAAAATGTTCAAATTTCATGCCATAGATTTCTACCTAGGGTGTGTAAATTATGTCTTACCTCATCTTGCCATGCAATTTCTACTCCTGTTAAAAGCCAGATTAAATTCCTTAGCCTTCATTTTACCCATTCTCTGCTTGATTCTCTTGAAATCTCTCTTTTTCTCTTTCCCTCTCTCTCATTAGGTTGGTTTTCATTTTGGTTTTTTAAGACAGGGTTTCACTGTGTAGCCCTGTCTATTAATATCAAGTATGTTCCTCTAACATCTGCTCATGGAGCCCTATTAGGTTTGTAAAGTTGTACATTTTCTATCTGTTTTTCCTTCCAAACTGCCACTAGTGAGAACAGTCCTTCCAGGCATTTTGTACATTGAATACAATTTCCTGACCAAAATATGAAAAATATGTGCTCAAGTGAAATATGTACAAACTGCTAGAAGTCAGGAAGCAAAAGGATGAATTGTTTTCAATTAAGAAGGAAAAAGAAAATTTTCACATGGATTTTGTTCTTTTTATAATTATTTTTATTTTTTATTAGTTAGAGTTTATTAACTTTGTATCCCAGCTGTATCCCCTCGCCATTCCCTCCCAATCTCACCCTCCCTCATCTCTTCTCTGACCCTTTCCAAGTCCACTGATAGAGGAGGACCTCCTCCCCTTTCATCTGACCCTTGTTTATCAGTTATCTTCAGGACTGGCTGCAAAGTCCTCCTCTGTGGCCTAGCAGGGCTGCTCTTCCCTTGGGGGGGGGGGAGTGTCAAAGAGCCTGCCATTGAGTTCATGTCAGAAATAATCCCTGTTCCCTTTACTAGGATACCCACTTGGATACTGATCTACCATGGGCTACAACCGAGCAGAGGTTCTAGGTTATATCCATACATGGACCTTGGTTGGAGAAACAGTCTCATAAAAGACCTCTGTGCCCAGATATATTTGGTCCTTGAAGAGCTCCTGTCCTCTCCAGGTCATATTAACTCCCACTTCTTTCATATGATTCCCTATATTCTGCCCAAGGTTTCGTTATGAGTCTTAGTGTCTGCTTTGATACACTGCTAGGCAGAGTCTTTCAGAGGTCCTCTGAGGTAGGCTTCTGTCCTGTTACTTGTTTTCTCCTACATCCCATGTCCATCCCATTTATCTTTGTAAGTGAGGATTGATCATCTTACTTCAGGCCCTCTTTCTTGTTTGTCTTCTTTAGGTGTACAGATTGTAGTATGTTTATCCTATCTTACAGGTCTATATAAGTGAGTATATTCCATGTGTGTCCTTCTGCTCCTGGGATACCGCACTCAGGATGATCTTTTCTAGGTCTCATCATTTGCCTGCAAATTTCATGATTTCCTTGTTTTTAATTGCTGAGTAGTATTCAATTGTGTAAAAGTACCATAATTTCTGTATCCATTCCTCAACTGAGGGACATCTGAGTTGTTTCCAGCTTCTGGCTATTACAAATAAAGCTGCTATAAACATAGTTGAGCAAATGTCCTTGTTGTGTACTTGAGAATCTTTTGGATATATGCCTAGGAGTGGTATAGCGGGATCTTGGGGAAGCACTATTCGTAATTGTCTGAGAAAGCGCCAGAATGATTTCCAAAGTGGTAGTAAAAGTTTGCATTCCCACCAGCAATGGAGGAGGGTTCCTCTTTCTCCACAACCTCTCTAGCATGTTTTTTAATCTAACGTGTGGTGTGTATAAAATTTAGAAATGGGAAGATAAAAAGAAAAACATCCCAGCCTAAAAACATCCCAACCTAACATCATGGTTCCCAGAGCGTTAAAAGCACATAGATACTTGTTTTAAAAAAAGTCCTGTAAATGAAGAAAATTTCATTGTAACTACAATAACATGTAGCTTGCGATTGAGTGATAAAGAATTAAAATGTCTATACTGAAAATCCCAAATTGTTATAGATTGCATATTTTAGCATAATTTTCTGAGGGTTTTTATTTTTATTTTATTTTCAAAGGAGAATGATTTGATCATTTTGTAATTTTATTTTTTGAATTACAATATAGTTCCAACATTTTCCTTCTTGCCTCTTCCTCCTAATCCTTCCATATACCCCACTCATTTTCCTTCAAATTTATAATTTCTTTTTCCAGTAATTCTTATTTCATGTATATATGTATATAAATGTATAGTCCTAAATAAAAGCTTCTCAGTTTGCATAATGTTACTGGTGTGTGTGTTTTCAGAGAGGCCATGTGGCAATAGATAGCTAATCACTGTATCTCGCTCAGGAAAGAGCACCTCTCTCCCAGCTTTCTTCAGGTGCAGATAGTTCTTTGTGTAAGATTGAGGCCTTGTGAGCTTCTTTTTTGTATTTTTTAGCCTTATGAGCTCCTTATCCATATTGGCATGTTCATGATTGTTGTCCTTGTTAGGCTCATATTTGGATGGTCATGTCACTGAGACTTTATGAGTATAACCTCAGACATTACTAAGAGATAGAATCTCACAGCAAACTTCACCGATCTTCTGGCTTTGCAACATTTCTGTCCCTTTTTCCACAATGTTCCCTAAGCTTTAGGTATGGAAGTGCTGTGTGCATGTATCTATTGGGACTGGGCTCCACAACTCTACAGTTTTATTGGTTGTAGTTTTTTGTAGTGGTCTCTGTATACTGCAAAGCAAAATTTTCTTGGTGAAAGATGAATAATGCATCTATCTGTGGATGTACAATAAAAATGTATAGATTGTTGTTATGAATAATGCTGGTTCAGTATATGACTTCATTAGCCCCAAGTAGTTAGTCAGGTTGTCAGTACCAGATGGGATCTCCTTTGTAAGTGGGTTTAAGTCCAAGTAGAGAGCTGTTGGTTAAAATTATTAAAATTATGGTGCCATGCTGGTAGTTGATGTGGCTCATAGGCATCATAGCTGGCTAGGAATGTTGGTTGTTTTCCTCCTTTGGAACCTGTAATGGTGTCTCTGGTACCATGAACACTATTCCTCATATAAGGAACTTACAAGAAAAATTCTCAACTTCATATGGAGAAACAAAAAACCCAAAATTTCCAAAACGATCCTGTACAACAACAGATCATCTGGAGGTTTCTCCATCCCTGATCTCAAGCTGTTCTACAGAGCAATAGTAATAAAAACAACATGGTATCGGCATAGAAACAGAAAGGAAGATCAATGGAACTGAATAGAAAAACCAGAAATAAACCCAAACACCTATGAATCCTTGATTTTCGACGAAGAAGCCAAAACAATTCAATGGAAAAAAGATAGCATCTTCAACAAATGGTGCTGGTCAAACTGGATGTCTACAGGCAGAAAAACGAAAATAGATCCATATTTATCACCCTGCACAAAACTAAAGTCCAAGTATATCAAAGACTTCAACATAAAACCAGATACACTAAACCGGTTAGAAGAGAAATTGGGGAAGATCCTAGAACTAATTGGCACAGGAGACAACTTCCTGAACAGAACACCAACAGCACAGGCTCTAATAGCAACAATCAATAAATAGAACCTCATGAAGCTGAAAAGCTTCTGTAAAGCAAAAGATATTGTCATCAGAACAAAATCACAACCTACAGACTGGGAAAGGACCTTCACCAACCCTATATCTGACAGAGGGTTGATATCCAGAATATATAAAGAACTCAAGAAGTTAAAAAGCAATAAAACGAGCAATCCAATTAAAAAATGGGGTATGGAGCTGTAGAATGGCGAAAAACACTTAAAGAAATGTTCAACACCCTTAGCCATCAGGGAGATGCAAATCAAAACGACCCTGAGATTTCACCTTACACCTGTCAGAATGGCTAAGATCAAAAGATCAAGTGACAACACATGCTGGAGAGGTTGTGGAGAAAGGGGAACTCTCCTCCACTGCTGGTGGGAATGTAAACTTGTACAACCACTTTGGAAATCAATCTGGCGCTTTCTCAGACAATTAGGAATAGTGCTTCCAGAGTATCCAGCTATACCACTCCTAGGTATGTATCCAAAAGATGCTCAAGCATACAACAAGGACATTTGCTCAACCATGTTTATAGCAGCTTTATTTGTAATAGCCAGAAGCTGGAAACAACTCAGATGTCCCTCAGTTGAGGAATGGATACAGAAATTATCATATTTTTACACAATTGAATACTACTCAGCAATTAAAAACAAGGAAATCATGAAATTTGCAGGCAAATGGTGAGACCTAGAAAAGATCATCCTGAGTGAATTGTCCCAGGAGCAGAAAGACACACACAGTATATACTCACTTATATAGACCTGTAAGATAGGATAAACATACTGCAATCTGTACACCTAAAGAAGACAAACAAGAAAGAGGACCTGAAGTAAGATGATCAATCCTCACTTACAAAGACAAATGGGATGGACATGGGAAGTAGGAGAAAAGAAGTAACAGGACAGAAGCCTACTGCAGAGTGCCTCTGAATGACTCTGCCTAGCAGTGTATCAGGGCAGATGTAGAGACTCATGGCCGAATCCTCAGCAGAGTTCAGGGAATCATAAGATAAAAAGGGGAGTCAATATGACCGGGAGCTCCACAAGGACAAAATATATCAGGGCATGGGGGCCCTCTATGGGACTGTTTCTCCAAAAAGGAGCATGTATGGTTATGGGCTGAAGCCTCTGCTCAGATGTAGCCCATGGTAGCTCAGTAAACAGGTGGGTTTCCCTAGTAGGGGGAGCAGTAACTGTTTCTGACATGGACTCAATGACTGACTCCTTTACCTCACCCTTCCCCACCCCCAGGGAGGAACAGTCTTGCTAGGCCACAGAGGAGGACATGGTAGCCAGTCCTGATGATATCTGATAAGCTAAGGTCAGATGGAAGGGAAGGAGGACCTCCCCTAGCAGTGGATCTGGAAAGGGGCAGGGAAGAGATGAGGGAGGGAGGGTGGGAGTGGGAGGGAATGAGGGAGGAGGCTACCGCTGGGATACAAAGTAAATCACCTGTGATTAATATTAAAAAATAAAAATCAAAACTTTCACTTCAGTTCCAACCCAGAGCTCTCTGGAACCTGTTTTTGAAATGCATGGTGTCCTCAGCAATAGGGATTTACCTTTTATTTGAGATGTTATTAAAATAAGAGTAAAGTATATACCTAAATATATATTGAAAATTTGTAGATGGTTTGCATAGAAGGTTAAAGAAAATCTAGGTATAAATCATTGTGCACATAATCTGCACTGTTCTGAGGCCAACTTGTACTGAAAAACAATGCTTTGATTTTGGAAATTATTTGGGTTATTTATATTACATGAACATTATTAAAATCAATTATATTGTCATCCTGGTAGCACAAACTTATATTACTTGGTACTTGAGCTGACACAGAAAGACTGGAAGTTTAAAGTCTGTCTGGGTTTCAGAGAAAGTATAAAGCAAGCCTAGAAATTTTGATGATCGTTATATACTCATACATATACACAATACTATATTCATGTAATAACAATTAGTGGGTGAAAAAGAGGCCATAAATTTAAAGGAGAGTGGAGAGGGTTGTATGGGAGAGTTTGGATGAAGGAAATGGAAGACAGAAATGTTGTAATTAAATAAAAATACAAGAATGGATATGGATGTTGTTTAACATTAGATTAGTTGTTTAGCATGAATGTATAGCCCTGAGTTTGACTCCCAATATAAAAGTAAGATCTAGTTTTTTAAACTGATAATGAAACAACACAATAAGTTAAAGTACTGGTGGTCATATTAGATGCATTTTGAGGAATACATTAAAAAACCAACTGAAGTTTATATACCCAGCCGTCTACCAACTATGTATATCTGAACTTTGTTACAGTTAGTTCATCCCTTGCCCTAAACAGAAAGCTCAACCTAAATGCTTCTTATCTGTACTTATGAGAATATGGGCATTGTTTTTTCATAGGTAAGAATATAGGTAAGTTTGCCTAGAGGATGTCCCCAGCTTGAGGTTACGTGTAAAATTTGCTGATAGACAGTATGAACTGAATTGTATCCTTCAAAATATGTGTGCGAAGCTTGAATTTACATTTTAATAGCTCTTAGAAGTGAGACTTCCAGGTGATAAGTAGGTTATATCCATTCAGGACAGCAGAGTTTGTAACAGAGAGCCATGCCTTTCTGAGGGGAAGGGAAGGGAAGACAAGTTCTTTCTTCTTCCTCCTCCCTCCTTTCAGTCCTAGGGCATGACAATAAAACTACACAGTCTAGAGGCAAGAGCCAAGCTCTCACCAAGCAGCTGAACTAGCCCATAGCTTGATCTTAAACTTTGTAGCTCTAGAATTACATTGAAGAATTCTTGTTGCTTAGGTTACCCACTCTGTTTCTTTTTGTCATGGTAGCACAGGTTAACTGATAAAGAGAGATTGTTAATTGAGGTCACTGATGTTTTCAGATGGCCCCAAAACTGTAATGTGAAAAACTGGCTGATTACAAGAGCAGACATTGTTTTTCTGCAGGGCAGGGAGGTTGACATGCTTTCTCTTTTTGCATCCTTAGCTGCGACCTCTCTCCTGGGTTTGGTGGTCTCAGTCATACTTGACATTTCTTTTTTTAATATTTATTTTCATTATTAATTACATTACATTAAGTCTGTATCCTAGCTGTATCCTGCTCCCTCATTCCCTCCCAATCCCACCCTCCCTCCCTCATCCCTTCTCTGACCCTTTCCAAGTCCACTGATAGGGGAGGACCTCCTCCCCTTTCATCTGACCCTGGTTTATCAGGTCTCTTCAGACTGGCTGCAAATTCCTTCTCTGTGGCCTAGCAGGGCTGATCCTCCTTTGCAGGGTGGGGAGGTCAAAGAGCCCACCATTGAGTTCATGTCAGAATTAGTCCCGGTTCCCCTTACCAGGATGCCCACTTGGATATTGAGCTACCATGGGCTACATCTGAGCAGAGGTTCTTGCTGCTACATCACTTTACTCTGCCTCCTTCACCTCAGCATGGTCTTCCTTTGTGTGTATGTGCCTCTCAGTGTTCAGCTCCCTTTCTATATGGACATTAGCTATTTAATTTGGGATTCTTTCTGACCCAATAGAACCTGATTCTAACTTAATTATATCTACAAATTTACATTTCTAAATAAGGCCACATTTGGAAATTCTGGTTAAGCATGAAATTTAGTAGAATATAATTAAATCCATTACTGCTCATAATTGAGTTCAAATTTTCAGTAAACATAAAATACTTAAATGAACTATAGTTGTGGTTGTCCTAAAGAATGAAGAAGATAATTTCACTTGTGTCACATCCTTAACTTCTTTCTGCCGTGTAGTTTAATTTCCATTTCTCTGTTTTTTGTTTGTTCAGAAGCATGTGGTTTAGACATGAAAAGAAGAAGGTCTCCATGAAGATAATACTTAGGGACTGCAAGTTAACAGCTAAGCTGATGTGTTCTTTCTTATATATTTGATGTTAAAGTATGTATATACTAAAATAAACAAGCAATTTCTTTTTTATTTCTGAATTAGTATAGTTATGTTAACAACAGTCGAAATCATCTCTAAAGACAAGGAATATCTCCATAAATATAAGGGGCAAGTAATTAATATAAAAAATTAAAATTGAAATTAAAAAAGAAGGGTTAGCTCATCAGAAAGGTATAATAAATATATGTGTTTAATAAAGAAGGTGAAATTCATGAACCAAAGAAGTTATCATCCAAACCTCAATCATATTTGGGCATAAATAGTAGACTCAAAGCAAGATGTGCTCACCAATACAAAAACACAATTAAGATATACAAGATCTGAATACCAATGCATTTTCTTCAAATAATGTTTATTTAATTTCTTTACAGGCTGATCCCATCCCCCTCCCTCCTCTCCTCCCAGTCCTTCCCTCATGCCTTTGTTCCCTGGTTTCACCCTCTCCTTATCATAGAGCAAGTGGCTCCTAAAGTGTACCAACCCACCCTGGCACCTCAAGTCACAGCTAGGCTAAGAGCATCATCTCCCATTGAGGCCAGACGAGACAGCCCAGCTATATGAAAGGGATCCAAAGGCAGTCAACAGAGTCAGATACTTTACTCCCATTGTTAGGGGTCCCACATGACGACCAAGCTGCATATCTGCTACATATGTGTAGGGAGTCCTAGGTCCAGTCTAGAACCTCCAGTTGGTTGTTTAGTATCTGTTAGCTTGTGTGGGTTCAGGTCAATTTACTCTGTAGGTCTTGTACTCTTGTGATTTGATGCCTCTGGATCTCTCTATCCTTATTTCCACTCTTCCACAAAACTCCCCTAGCTTGAATTATTGTTTGACTGTGGATCTCTGCATCTGTTTCCATAAGCTCTTGGGTGGAGCCTCTCAGAAGATAGTTATGCTAGGCTCCTGTCTGCAAGCAATAGCAGAGTGTCATTAATAGTGTCAGGGGTTGGCTCTCTTCCTCCTGGAGAATGAATCTCAGGTTGGACCAGTCATTGGATTGCTGTTTCTCAATCTCTTGTTCCATCTTTCCCCCTACATTTCTTATAGGTAGGAAGAATTTTGGGTTGAAGGTTTTATGGGTGGGTTGATGTATGCCTCCCTCCTCGGGAAGTCCCATAATGCTTCACCATACCACAAGGATACTTGCTCAACTATGTTCATCTAGTTTTAATTGTAATAGCCAGAAACTAGAAACAACCTTGATGTCTCTCAACCGAAGAATGGATAAAATAATTTGGTACATTATTCAATGGAATACTACTCCGTTATTAAAAAAAATACAGCATGCAATTTGTGGGCAAATAGCTGAAATTAGAAAAGATCACCTTGAGAGTGAGATAACCCAGGCCCAGGAAGACATGCATTTTATGTACTCACTTACAAGCGGATATTAGCCATAAAGTACAGGACCATACTGGAATCCACAGACCCATAAGAGGCAAAGGAATAAGGAGGGTACAAAGAAGGGTGGTGAAATCTCACTCAGAAGTAGAAATAAACATCTTAAATAGATGGTGGGAACGAACAGGGTGGTAGAAGCGGTAGACAGGCTAATGAGGGTGAGGATCAGCTGAGGGAATCAGAGAGGGGAGGAAGATGAGAGAGAATGGAAATAGGTGGGGGAGGGCATTTCTGGGATAGGGGAGGCTCCTGAGAGTTTATGGGGGTGACTCTAGCTGAGACTCCTAGCAGTGGGGTTAAGCAGCCTGAAGTTGTCACGTCATGTGTCTGACTCTTTTTCCTGCTCTTGAGGCTCTTTTCCTCTCTATTCAGTCGCCTTGTTCTGCCTCGGTAAAAGAGCTTTATAGCCTTGTCATTGTATCGTGCTTTTTTCCTGTGTGGCTGTCTTTTCTTGTAGGTCTATTTTTTTCTAAGAGGAAGAGGAGGGGGAGTGGTCTGTGGGAGAGATGAGGTGTGTGTGTGGGATCTGGGTGGGATAGAAGAAGGGAAAACTGTGGTCAGGATGTATGTAAGAAAACTATTTTTAGAAAAAAAACAAGTGTACCACTGAATTTAAAACAGTAAAAGCAAACAGTGTATTCTTTATCCATAGCAGAATTACAGTAGAAATTAGTTCAATGTTACAATATTTCCAAATGTTTTGAATTGGAGGAATGCTTTATGACAACTTTTAAAATGGTAATGAACACTTTATTAAATGCTATGAATTGCAGAAACTAAGAAAAAAAGATCTACTTAACTCAAGGAAATGAACCTGAAGAACCAATTAATCTTTAAAATTTTTAGTTTATACAGGACTCTTTACATTTAGTTATATACTGATGCTGACCAGCAACTTCTCATGGTCTTATTTTAAAAACCCTCTACCATCTCAGTCTTACTGACATTGCCAATATTTCTAACAATGGAAATAAAGACTTTCACAAATATGTTAAGGCTGTTGTTTGTTGTCTGTTTTACTCAGCTCCCAAATAGCTTGGGTCATTAGGAAGGCAGTAGAAACTAAGGTCCTGTCAATATCTGACTGTTAAAAAAGCAGGACCATATGAAGGGTTTTGGCTGTTGAACAACCTAGCCCTTTTGCTGTGGTATTGCTATTGTTGAAATGTAAGCAGGAGGAGAGGTGCCATTCCCTGTTGAAAACTTTTGGGGGAAAAAAATAGAAAGACAAGTCTCCTACTGCAGACATAGTGTTTCAAGAATCAGACAAAATATATTTCATGGAAAATCTATTTTGAGCTCGACATTCGTTTGAAAAGCTAAAACTAGCATCCGGATAAAAAAAGGAAGGGATGAAACATCAAACTGAAAATATCTTCCTATATTGTGACATTTTAGCAAATGTAAATGAAACCACCTTTAAGGCTGTCACAAGTAAAGAAATCCAACTGGGGTCCTGATGACTGAAGAGATGTTAAAGAATCTCTCATCAGCAGACCACAAAGAATACAGCAAAAGCTATCAGGAATATGCAGATGTTATCAGGATATGACTTCAGCCCGAATCCCAATGGAGACAAAACTGCAGATGTTTAACTTATTACAGGAACAAACTGCAAATTCTGTTTTGATTTTCCCACTTTATAAGGTTTGATTTCTTTTTTAAAGATACATGAATTGCACTTTGAAGAACTTCCTCCAGCCTCAGTCACTTAAACATTTAAATGCTTACTACTAGATGCAAGGTTTTCTGGATAAAGTGACACGTAATTTACTACATGGGTGTGGGTGGTGTGAAATTGGCAGAGGAATGATGTGTTTAGGCATCTTTGCAGGTGGTGGCAGGAGATTTATTATTGTGTAGTAATGGAACTGAAGATGTGAGATAAAGACCCATGTAATGATGTAACAACAAACCTACTTTAAATCTGCTTAACTCTTGGCAAACCCCAAGAACTCAAATGTACTGAAATTCGTTCATCAGAGAAGAACACACTTGGAGATATGAAGAGAGCAGTTTTCCCCTGTCGTCTGTTTTGCTTTTAAGTTACAGAATGAAATTTTAATAAATTATTTATGTTTTCAAACAAAGCTGTTAATGATTCTCCTTGGTGGGACTTCTTTTTGGGAGACTTCTGGGTTTTATATCCTTACGAGCAGCCAATTATAAAAATCATAAAAGGTGGACTATGTCATTTCTTGACAGTGACTTGTTTAAACGTATGCAGTTTCCAGTAATATTTTGATTTTAGAAAATACTTAATTTCACCTATGAGTTCTGTTCAAATGTGGCTTGCTCTTGTCTCCATCTAATCAGCAGTTGGATTGAAGGTCAGGCTGCTGATGCTTTCTTCTGCCCAACACAGGCTGCCCCTGCCTGTGGTCCTCACAGCAGGCAGTTTGTATTTCTCCTACAGGAGCCATCATGATCTGGCATTTCAGGACCTTTATGCCAACAAGTCAACACCAGATAGATTCCATATGATGGAAGCTTAGAATAAAAGTAGAGAAATAAGAAAAAAAAGAGAAGTTTTTGGAGATTGTCATAATAAGATAATCTCTTAGAGATAAAAAGACAAATCACATTTTTAAATTTGTATTGGATCCTCATTTAAGAATGTATAATTTACACCTGAAATAGTATATATAACTAGGTGTACCAATGAATTCAACTCTAACCTTTTGTGTGGTTATGTCTGAACATGGTATTGAAAACCCTAAAAAAGTCAAAAAACACTATACTGAGATAAAGTAGTCTTTAAAAAAGGTCTTTTAAAGTCTATCAAGGACAAGTCTATAACATAAATTAACAAGTTTTGTACTTTCCAAAGTAAAGAGATAATTGAGATACAAATTTAAATATTATATATATATATAATATGATTATATATTATCCTACTATAAAAATCAGAATAATTTCAATTTGACGGCTTTAAAACAAAACAAATCAGAACCAAAATAATGACTGGTTTTACAGCATATTTAACCTTTGCTGTTTACTTGTATTGAATAGAGGAGAAAGTGAGCAAAACTCTTTTCTAAAAGTTGGCTTATAAGATACTCAATGTGTTCTCTTTCCTCTGTCTAGTCCTAGAACCTAGATCAGTGTCTGGCATGTTGACATTGCTCAGTAATGTTGCAACTCAACCACTGAATAAGAGCAAAGAACCTGCACTGGATAGCAGAGACAGAAAAAGATGAAACTATTTGAGTAATTTATCATTCTCTTTCTTAAGGACTATGTAATCTTTCAAAAAATTGGCATGTGCTTTTCATGCCAGAGTGGACAACTACAGAGGGAATGAAAACAGTCTTTAGTGTTAGGTAGTTCCATCTTTTGCCAAGATGTGACCAGCTGAAAAATTCAAAATAATTTGAAGAGATTCTATCTGCCACAGGGATTATCACAATACATGTAGGATCAAAGAAAATTCCACATTTTACCCTGGTGATTAGCTGTAATTAAATAAAGTAAGTCTTTTTAAACTTCATTAGCAGCAAGACGTTTGCTACAGCAGAGTGGGCACAAATCATCCATTCTTAATTAAAAGATAATCCACAGGATGGCCATAATCTTCTTCTAAAAATACACTGTTTCCCCCTGAAAGATTTTCTCATCAAATAAGGATAAATAACAGTTTCTATGAATTTAAGGCATGAAGGAAGGGTCCTCCTCCCGTCTGTGCGAGTGGGTGCTGAATGTGGCTGCGAGCATCAGTTTGGCATGCTATTATCTAAAATGGTAGAATGCCTCACTTCAGCAAAGTCTGACATAAATCTTTGAAAACAAAGACATTGCATATGTATGAGCTGAAATAGATATGACAGTGTTGGCACATTAATATTCCTGTCACTAGGGGGTTTCAAACTTTTAAGGAAAAGATGGGAATGAATTCAGACTGTAGCTGGTAAAATAGATCAACATATAGTAGGGCAATTAGGTATCACTGACCATAATAAGATATGTGCACAGAAAAGGGTTCTCCTGCCTCTTGCCTTTGGTAAAACATGACTATAGAATAATCTCCTGGGAATTCCAAGAATAATTAATTTGGCTTACAGTTGCCAGGGCTGTTCTAAGCATACTAATGGGAATATTCCAGAAAGACCAATCCCAATAAGTAGAAAACTGTTCTTTTTTTTTTTCCTTGTATATCCTCTGTGGTGGTGCATCAGTAACAGATGTTTCCACTTATTTCACAACAGCCCTCATTAAAAGTAGCTGTGGGACCTAATTGAATAGTTCTATACACAGTCAACTCTGTGCAGAGAATAAATCTATTATTGCATGTTCGACAATTATTTCTTTTCCTGTGTTTTGCTGGCTTATATGGGTTTTCTTGTTTATATTTTCCAGTTTTTCTGGAATTAACTGCATACATGCACACACATACAAAATCTTCTACTTATTCCCCATCTGTATAGATTTGCTATGTGTTGCAAAGTATCTATCTACAAAGAGCACCCGTCTTTAGATAATCCTTAAAAATAATCGAATTCCATAACACCACCACTTACAAAACCATTGAACGTTATTATATTTTGTATGAGACTGGACTTTTGTTGAAATATTAGAACTTTTATTTCAGAAAAGCATATGTTTTTGTTTTTTTTTTTTCCCAGAGAGTACCCATGAATGGTTGCTTTAAAGTCTTTACTGAAAGCTTTGTGGGCACACTGGAAGCTTGGAATGAGCTGACAGCAGTTGCCCAGATGGAATATGAAAAAAAAGTGTTCAAACTTCTCCTTTAACAAAGAGACATGGTATCATATCTGACACAGGCCTCTCAAGTAGACATCAAGTCACACAGGCAAGTGTAAACAAAGAGCACACCTCATTTCCAAATAATTCATTTTTCTTTTGGATCATATTTATTACATCTTATTTATGACATACCATAGAGGTGCTTATATCAATATTTTAAAACAATTTACAATATCCTTGTATTTTAGTGCATTTAACTTCTTTAGTAGACTAATGCTATTTGTCATTTCATTCACGGATATCTTACATAAGCAACATATTTATAATATTAAGTTATTGATATAAATCCAAATGGAAACAAATCAGCTTAGACTTTTAAAATGTTCTCTTTAATGTTGATTTATAGCTGAAAAATGATGAATTGAAGTCTTTTATTCCCCTAGCATGTTTGGGATTGTTTGAATGTTTTTGGAATGGCTTAAATATTTTTCCACCCACCCAAGATAGAAGGATTCAAAGAAGGGAAAGAAGAAATATTCACTTTCTTTTGCTGTGGTCATTTTTCATTGTTTTATACAATACTTAGGAGCACAATGGTATACTGTTTAAAGAAAAATTTAATAGTCCAACCATATTAAGTGTACTAAATTTACGTTAGAAAGTAATTGATAAGGAGAAAACTGCCCACTTACTACAGGATCCATACTGTTGGCATGCTGTAAGTCCTGATACCTGTAGGTGATAACCAAGTTATATGCAAAGTGGCCGCAGAGAGGAATGCTATGCCTATAGCTATTGATATAATTCAGAACATATGCACTATTGTCCCAATGACGTTCATACAAAGACATTTTTTTTATTTTTAATAATATTCCTTGGGACTACCTCTTTCATCCTATCAGTTCAGATAGGTTGAAGTTAGTGTAATAAGATATTCCCATGTAATGAAGAATTAACTCAAAAGCAATGACATTCCACAGAGGAGTCATTGGGTTTCTTATGTGTGTGTGTGTGTGTGTGTATAAGCACCTATTATGATTTATACTTTTGTAAAACCTAATGTTTTTATTCACATAGGTGTATAAAATGTGTGGCTTCAACCACAAAACACACCACACCTACTTCATTAAAACTGAATTCGTGCCTTACTTTTCAGGACAAAATTCTCACTTCCTTGTTTGGCTTGGAAAAAAATCACCTATGGAAATATAATGAGCTCTCCCATATCTACAGTTAGTATGCACTAATAAAAATGGTCATGGGTTTGATTTAAAATGAAAGTTAAAACAATTATTAGAATATTCATTTATATGAAACTCATATCATAAATTTCTACAAAGAAAAGTGACTTGGATACTATCAGTGAAAAAAGGCAACCTAAGACATGGCTACCATAGAATCATCCAGGCTGCAGCATTCCATTACTTAGCAAAACATGCCCTCCATCTTCTGCTGCCATTTCATGTAAAATACAAAACAAACAAACAAAAAACCTTTCTTATCTTCTCTTTCCATTGCTTACTTTACTTCCCTCTAAAACACTTCTGTTTTATGAAGCAGTTGTTGCTGCATTAAGATGTATGCCTGCTTTTCTTCAGAAGACAGCTTAGAGTGCCCCAGCTGCCACTGAAGTTATCGTTCTTTGTAACAAAATGTAATGCTGCATGTATAAAAATGCAAAGTGTAATGCAGAGTCAAATGTCTCTCAGTGCAAGAGTTGTTCGTTTTAGCACCCATTTTGTTGGTATTTATCAACTTACTAATTATAGGCAAATTGCTTCCAACACGAAAACTGTGATGATTAGCAGTTTTTTCTGCTAACTCTAGTCTACTGTAGTTCCGGTAAAAGAATGTCAATAATCTAAATTCCTTTCTTTTTCCTGGCTTAGAATATATAAAAATAAATTCATCAGGCTAGCATTTCTCAACTTTTCGGAAATGTGGTTTGGAAGGCTGGGGGTGGAAGGCAGAATGGGATGAATATCATAATCAAGAAGGTGTACCTGTCACTTCCCATAAACAGGAGAATCTTGAAGACACACTAGAGGTTGATCAACCACAAAAATGGAATTAGATAATCCTGATTTTACTAACAGAGTAAATGCAATTGCACACTGAAAGAGAAGTACATCAATTGCTAGAACCCAGCATAAAATCTCTTTATTAAAGTAGAGAGGAAAAAGCATCTTAAGAACTAGCTTATATACCATCACTGATGGCCAGAAAATGCCTAGTGTATATTGTTTGAAACCTCTCATACAACCATGAAGCAGAGCAGCATGACATTGCTTGGTCAGATGTAAAACAGTTTGTAACCTTCAGCCCTCCATTACAATCCTCTAAAGTGAGCTCAGATGAAAATGAGAGTAACACACTAATCTAGAAAATGTTTTCATTGCATGCAATAGAATAAAAGCTTGGATCTTTCTACCACCATTGCTAATTTCACCCATTTGTTTCTCATTACAATAAGTAAACAAGATTAAATGGAGAATCTTACAGTTTGCAGAGCACATTACACAGCAGAAATGTCTGTAGCAAGTACTGACTCAGTGTCTTAACCAACTTACATGGCACTAAGTGACTATATATTCCTGCTATGAAGTTTCTACAGTTCTAAAGTTCTATTGGCAGGTTCCAGTCAGCAATGATGTCTGCAATGGCCCTCTTTTGCCAATATGTTGCTTTTAGTCTAATTGCTTATTTGCAGTCTCAGCAAGCAGAGAGAAGAATTTTATCCTCTTTGCCTTGTCTCTGAATACTAACTAGCTGGCCCAGCGAAGGCTCTCTTAAGAGAGAAACTGCATGAGACACACACTGCATTTGACACAGTCAAGAGGTAAAAGAAAGAACAAAACAAAAGTCTATTCAGAACTGAATCCTCAGATATCCCCTCCCCCAGCCCCTTTAAAAATAAAGTGAAGGAGGGAGCATAAATCCATGCCTGAATGCCTGACGTTGTCAGTTAATAAAGGACAGTGAATGACAGGTGACTGTCAGCCTAATTCTCAGTCTCCAGGTTATCACTTTTTGGCATTGTTGAACAAGAAAAGTGTGTACATAACAAGGAAATATGTCATGATTTCTCTCTGAATGCATGGGAAAGCTCCCTGTAAGAGGATCAGCTGAGTATTTCCATATAAGCACATGGCTTTATCTTCGGAACTGGCTACTTCCCCCGGAAACTATCCTGAAAATACCGATTACATTTTAAAAAAGACTGAAGTTTTACGAACCTGTTTATTTACTTCTCCCCTTTAAGAATAAGAACTCTGGTTTGATTTGTGTAACTTCTTTTGCACATTGAAAACAAAATGAAACAAAAAAAGGCCAGTATTTTTCTGTTTGATTTTTCAAAAAGGCTCTTCTTCAGTTATTTCCCCCAAGACCTCTTTATACTTTCATCTTTGCAGAATGCCTTAATCTTTCTGTCTTTGTTGTTTTAATGTCTGATCAGTTTGTTCTCAAGTTGCCTTTGTAGCACATTTGCTAGAACTGAAACTTGACTTGAGGCATTTGAGTTATAAATCCCTACAAACATGTAAGCATCCCAGGGAAATGTGGAACGTTTTGAAGCAGGAAAAGCTTTGGTAGTCATTTCCATAATGTATATTTTTATTTGTTCCATGGACACAGGTACAGAAAGATAATACATTTCAAATGATGGAGTAATTTGTAATTAAAATAAGCTTGGCCTCTTCTCAGATTCCTGGCACTCTCATCTGTTGGCCATCTGTAGTGGAAGGACAGATTCTATTCTCAGTTCCATTGGGCCGGGTAAGAGAAGCAGCTCCTAACAAGCCTAAGTTCCCACGTCTTGCTGTGGTAGGCACAGAGACAGGTCACTGTGGCCAAGCTGCTAATGCCAAGTGCGAACATCTTGATCTGATCATGGCAAATGCTTCCAGGGAGGCTGTGAGGTGGTGCTTTACTGCTTTTCCCGCCCAAGCAAGTGGCACCTACTAAACATCCTGTGTCCTTAGAGAGAAATGATGAAAAGAGAAGAGATAAACTCAAACAATACAAGAAAGACTGAAGGAGGTTGATATCCTGATATCCTCCTTATGTATTTTTCTTTTACTCCATTTCCCAGCAAGAAAAAACAGCAACCAAAATTCTTTAAATGATGAAGTAGAAAGAATGCTCTATGTTTCATTATTTAACACCTTCAAAATGCTGCTTCATTTCTAGCTTGGAACTTAGAAGGTACTTGTTAGAAAAAATATTGTCTTATACAAGCTTAATTTAGCCTTCAAGAAATTACTTTGTAAGTTTTTTGACATACTGATTATGTGAGAACTTCCTTTGTTTTGTATGAAACTTATTTTGGTATGGAAAAGTAAGTAAATGTTATAGCTGGTCTCTATGTTTTAATGTTTTATGATAAACATAGTCTTTATGCTTATCAGTATACAGGATATGAGTGTCAAAATCTGAGTGTCTGTTGTAGGAACTCACACTTCTGCTACAGCACAAAAATATTTTCATATTGTACTATCTGTAGTAATTATTTCTATTCCCAGGTGTGATTGCCCTCATAAAAATTCCCAGTGAAAACAATATTTAAAATTTTTCAAATGTACTTGATATTGAAAGGCTTACCAATAATACACTTAGACTGCACAGATCTACTTTAAAATTCAAGAGTAAAGTCTATTATTATTTGGACATTTCATGTGTGAAAGTTATGTAGGATAGTGATATGAGAACAAGGTATAATTTTAGAGGACACTGGCCACTTTCATGAAATGAAATAAAATCTGTACAAATATAAAAACATTTCTTCCTTGGAGGGGTAGTCAACTGACCAAAAATTATGGATTATTGTTGAACATTTGGATGAATTACTTTTTATAATAGTAGAATGAGTCATACATTAAAGGATTACTTGCAATATGTATGTGTGTGTGTGTATAGATGTGTGTGTGTATACATGTATGTGCACTGGTGAAGCAGTAGGATTCATGTTGGTAGTAGTAAACGATTCATATGGGAGACTTCTCAAAATAAAGATATGTAATTCTGCATTTCATTTATATTTAATAAGATACTCACTATACAGTTGAAGGAATTCCAATTATTTTGAAAAATAATGACCTATGGGTCAGCCACAGCTTGACAACTTCTGGTGAGAGTTCAAGGAAAATCTCAAGGTCTAAAGAATATAAAAATCTAAGTAAATCACCATCATCAGGAAATGACAGGTTTATACATTTTCTGGGTAAGATGATTATTTTATGAGAAAGTTATATCTACAAAGACTGATAATGTCTTTCTATAACCAAAGGAACAAAGCACCAGAAGATGAGATGAAATACTCAGCCCACCCATATTCTTAAATAGTAGGTAATAAATGATTTTTTCCAAAGGCAATTAATCCTAAATGCATTAGTAACTGTGTATGAGCCAATATTTATCCTATAGGTAAATTCAGTGCTACAGCAGACATTTCAAGCAAAGTATTTCTGTGACCCAGATAGTCAGGGAGGAAGCAGAGCAGGGCTTGGACCCCTCACCTGAAGGAACAGAGGTTGGGACTGAGTATGCACAATACAAAAGCGCTTTAAAAAAGAGTAAGATGACCAGAGGCAAAGAATTGAGGAAATATAGCAAACCATAGATATGGATGGATAGATAAAGAGATGGTCTTCATGAATACTGAATGAAGAACTGCATGATAGAACGTGAAATACCACAACACTATTTTAGGAAACTCTACCCTTCTCTATTGACATTTAAATTTAATGAGAGGTTTTATCTTATAACAAGTTCTGAGAAATAGAGAAGAGAGATTTAAAAATCTCACAATTTAAAATGATCAGATTTATGACTGAAAAAGAAAATTCAGATAATGCACTCACACAACCGCTGAACTTTCATATTCTTTCCACTGAGCTTCATGCTTCAAAGTATAGGAAGAGTAACAATGATTGACACAATGCTAGTTGAATATAAACTGACACATTTTTTTTCTAAAAAAATAAAAAGTGTTCAACATACTAAAACCTATATAATACCTTAGCAATTCTAATATTGGGAGTTTATATCCTAGACATCTCACTGACATGTGAATTGTACAGATTGGTATAAAAAAGCCACTATTGTCTAATTCTAATCATAAAGAAATCATGGCCTCAATAGAATCTTCTTCAATAGAAGATCCTAAGGTAAAAAGAATGAGTCGCTTACTAAACCCTAATCTTTGGCTCCTCCATGGGCATTATATCTGAGTATTAGATACTTAATACTGACATGAGTGTTAAACAAGGTATTATGGGTTAGATATGCGTTTTCGTATATTTTCAAAAGGCCCATTTGTTGAATACTTTGTAACCACATAGTAAAGCAGACCATTGAGAAATGATTTATCTGAGGTCTATGAATGCATGAATGGATTAATCTATTGATGAATGAGATGATTTATCATGAGGACTACAAATGCATGAATGGATTAATCTATTGATGAACTCATATTTGATGTCATTATATGGAGTTGATGGCAGCTTGTGGAAATGGACACTATGTAGTAGTAGTATGTTACCTGAGGACATTTGTTTTCTTTCTGCATTCCAATTTAATTATAACATTTCTTCCTCCTCTTCCTTCCTAACCCTCCCATCTACCCTTTCCAACATTCCTTCAAATTCATGGCCTCTTTTCAGGCTCATATTTGCATTTTTATATTTATGTATTCCTTAATATAACTTGTTATGACCATATCATTTTATTTGTATGTGTATGCTCAGGATTGAGCTTTTGGCACATGAAAACTAATTATTGTGCTCTTCTCTGAGGAGGATAGACATCTCTGTACCTAGACTGTCCTGTCATTCCCCACATCACTAGGTAGTCCCTCCTGACTACTACTAATGAGAACCTCTCTGTGCCACATGCTTTTACCACCCAACATGGTATCTCACCACAGGCAACTTCAGAAAGGACCAGCTGACCTAGGATTGAAGCCTTAAAATCTGTGAGCCCAAATGAACCTTCCTCCATGTAGGTGATACTATCCAGGAACTTTGATGAAGTGTGACACAGGAACTGAAAAGTAAACAAAGCTCAAATATATTCTACCTGACCATGTTAATTAAGAAGGCTTTTCAGTAATGCTGCATTGGATTATTTGCCACTTTTATACCTTCGGTGAAAAGGTAGTTTATTTGCAAATCAGGAAATTTTCCTTACACCCAAAGGAATTCTATGTATGATACTATAGTAATATATATATATATTTATATACATAAATATATAGTAATATATTTATTTATATATAGTAACATATATATACTTTTATATATAGTTATATATACTTATATATATATAACTATATATATATGTGTGTGTGTGTGTGTGTAAAGACCCAAATACAATGTGTATACCTTCAATCCTGGCACTTGAGAGGGAGGTACTGGCAGGGGGCCAGGGACAAGTTCAAGTCTAGCCAAGCCAGGGCTACATAGCAAGCCTTGTTTCTCTGTCTCTCTGTCTCTCTGTCTCTGCATGTCTCTCTGTCTCTCTGTTTCTCTATCTCTGTCTGTGTGTCTCTCTCTTTCACACACACACACACACACACACACACACACACACACACACACACACACACACACACAGAGTATCCTATAGATGTAGAAATAGCCTTTACTCTATCAATACCCTGAAAAAAAACCAATAAAAACAAGACAAAGAAAACAAAACAAAATAAAATAACTTTAGGTAAAGTCTGCAAAGAAAGAAAGAAAGAGTAGTATGAGTAAAGATTTTTTTTCAGAGAAGTATATAATGGAATTACAATTGTAAAATTAAGTTTTCCTTCGCTTATAGGTTATATATTTTTTTAAACGAATGATTTTACACTTACTGAAAGTGTTAAAGTGAGAATCAATCGAAGCTAGAAATTCTCACAATTTTCATGGAGTGCTACCCTTGAAGGTTTCAACGTCTGCTCACTACAATTTTAACTGCATATATTTAAATCTAGCATTATTTTGCCTTTTCCACCTGTAAATAATGAATGACTAACACCAAAATTTCTTTGAAAAGATGTTGCTTTCTCATAGTGCATATTTAGGACAGAGGTGAAAAATCTCTTATCAGCACACTACATGAGTGCTCCTCTTTACTTAAAAGGATTTGTTTCCACAGGTAGACACCTGACCATATTGGCTTCCATCTTCCCACAGTGCTTAGTAGAAGACATTTACAAATGTCTATGGCACTTAGAATACTCTGGCTTTATCCCACTCCATGGTAAGGTTATTTATTTGTCAGCCCCTTCTCTCTGCCTAGAAGGTTTTTCTCCACCTTACTGTTCCTACTGAAACCCTACTTTCCTCTCCCTTTCAGCTGTCACAGTGACTAGTGGCTTCTCTCTATTAGCTGAAAGCATCATTTCCTGATCATCTAAACATTTTGAATTTTTTGTTTGACTCATTCCTTATATTTCATGTGCTGTCTTGAATGTTAATCTTTCTTGCACAATTGCATAGTTTTTATAACACTTTTAGTTTTTACTTGCTTGCATACAAAAAACCTTTGGTGAACAGAAGAAAAGAAAGTTATTGGGAGGGCAGCTGTCCTGTAGAAGCTAGGTGCAGAGAATTGGGAACATGTGAGTATACCTGTTTTTACATGGTGGTCTTAGAAAATTCAGAACAGAGAGTGTGTATGAAGTAGGAATCACAGTCATGGTATCTCACTAAAGTAGGACAATCAGGGAATCACCATGGTAATGGCTATTCTTGCCTCACCCAAGTCCCTCCCACTGTCTTAGAAGCACAGATCCAAATAGCAGATTTAAGCCACATATAAAATATCTAGGAGAGGGGGAAGAGGAGGAGGAGAAGAAAGAAGAGAGAAAGAGAAATTGTATATTTATGAAAAGTAAATAAAAGCTTTTGTATTAATTCATTTACCAAGAGTACCTACTACTTCCATAGACAAGTGGAAGAGAAAGTGAGAGTTGAAATAAAAGATAGGTGAAGGGGTATTAATATGGAATACACTTGTCCTTGAATGAAATTAATTTTTTTATACCCACATGAACAAAAACCCAAAAAGCTATATTTATTCTAAAGGCTGCCTACAAAGATTTGAGTCCTACACATGCTGTGACTCCAGAGGTTTTAATGTGCAGAGCTGACAAAGAATGTACAAAATATGCTCTTGGTACAATACTTAATGAAAGATATTCAGGAAATTGTACCTCTTGTCAATAGCCATTTTTCAGAGCAAACTCCTGCACTGGTGTTGAATGGGAGCCTTTCTTTGCCTTTTCCTAGTCATCCAGATTGCCCATAATCCCCAGCAGTTAGACAAAGCCCTGTGTTTAATGTATCTCCATTTTGATACTGTAAACATCACTGATGATTCTTGAGCAAATTTCTATATTAGACATGCTGAGATACATATTAGTACCATGTTTTATAATTACACAGAATACAGGCCTCTCCACCTGCTGTTGGGAAATAAATGTTAAACAAGTGAAGTAATGATGACAACACAGTAACAATAATATCTCAAACCCAGGAAGTCTGTTGGGAAGTAAAAACCGTTACCAGACCCATTACACTAGGAATATTTTGAATGATCTGGCTTTACTTAGTTATTTCCTCAGTTTAGAGTTAAGCTAAATAAATATAGAGATGACAGCGGCATGAAGCATGTCTTTCCCTGCTTTCCCGTGACTACACCAGCTGTCAGGATGCACATCAGTGTTTGAAGGTCAGCAATCACCTGTGGCAGATGTACTTCATGTGGTAAACACTCGGATGCTGGGAATGGTTTGTTTCACAGGTCCTTTATGTTTTAAGTAAGAAATGGATATGTGAAGGCACTTCCCTTCTTGGAACCTTATTTCATATTTGAGTGCAGTTAACCAGCTGATAATCAGGCTTTTGTTTTCTGTTTGAATGGCCAATGACCATTCACTTGGGATACTATCTTGTCAAATGGGCAACAATAACAATAAAGTTCATGTATTTTGGCTCCCAGCTGCTCAGAAGCCTTCATTCAACTCCTGTATTGGAATCAGGAACCTGAGTCAAGCATGGAAAATAATTCCATGAATTATTACACATGATGATGACAATCCACGATGGTGAGAATATGGAAAAATATCTTGGTTTGCCCAGAAAATAAGGACTAAGTTTTGCCTTTTTATTTTATGCCTTTTTATTTTAGTAAAATCAGAAAATAGTTGTAAGCCCAGGTGTTATAAATTGTACATAGCTACATAGATCAAATGTGAAGAAAACACTCCTGTTCAGAGGGTGCTTTCCTTTGCAAAGCCTGTGGTAATCTTAACATCTGATATGTGCATGTGTGTCCACTTTACATGCATCTGTTACTGGTGACAGTGAAGATGTTTGTCAACACTTAATACCTGACCCAGACGATAAAGCTTAGTTTTTGCCTTCATTTCCTCTTTTCTCTGTTTATTTAATAATGTACCCTAACTGTCTCTTTGAAAAAAATCTGAAGAATAAGATCATAAGTGCCCTCTTTGGTTGATTGTAATAGTTCCATAAATAAGTATGAAATGATTTCACTGGCTTTTCTCCCCCAACATGATGAGTGAGAAGAAAAGCCACCTGTATCCTCTTACACAGTTTCCTATGAGAAAAGTGATCAAAAGGAATTCTGGAGCCCATAACCACAGCACAGATTTCCTGTATTATGTTCACAACTTTGGCAAAAGAATTACCACCAGATAATTCCTGGTATAATTCGATAAACAATAGGAATTTTGTTAACTATTGTGTATTGATTGGATAGAACAGGATCAATGCAGGACAGGAAAGTAAATCAATGGAGTATTTTATTCATGTTCTCAAAAATATTTACTGAACGTTAGTGTATTTTATTTACCTTGGGACAGAAATAAGAACAATGTGATTTAAGCTCTCATGAATTTTAAAATTTAGTATAGTAAGTGCTCAAGGTAGTAATTATGATAGATTATGGTAGTGACCTTTCTTTATTTGAAGGAAGAATATTTTAGAGATGAATAAAAATCTTTTTAGATATCACTTGGGAAAGTGGTATTCATTTAATTTATTTACTATATTTATGTATTTCCTTTTTTATCGTTTATGTTTTTTTAAGACAAGGTTTATCTGTGTAGTTCTGACCATTCTGGAACTCACTCTGTTGACCATGTTGGCCTCAAACTTGGAGATCCTCCTACCTCTGCCTCCCAAGTGCTGGAATTAAAGGTATGTGCCACCACTGCCTGGCTCATTTAATTTCTTTTTTTTAAATAAATTTATTTATTTTTATATCAATCACAAGTTAGGATTTTTGCCTCCCATGCGTAGCTCCCTCCCTCAATCCCTCCCACCCTCCCCAACCCTCCCTCATCTCCTCCCAGCCCCCTCCAAGTCCACCAAATGGGGAGGATCTCCTCCCCTTCCATCTGATCATCTTGTCTCCTCAGGGCTGGCTGCAATGTCCTCTCCTGGGATCTAGCTATGCTGTTACTCCCTGACGTTTATGGGGGAGGGTCAAAGAGCCAG
>CM053743.1:87690724-87711674 GCA_028658305.1 Pachyuromys duprasi | reverse complement strand
TCATACCAACCTGGGTCCTCCTTCTTGTATATCCTCTCTAGGTGCGTAGATTTCAGCTTGAACTTCCTATCCTATAGGTTTATATAAGTGAGTATATACCATATGTTTCTTTCTGCTTTTGGGATACCTCACTCAGTATGATCGCAACACCCATTTTTAAGCATTTATGTACAAAAAGGAAAGGATGACACAGTCATTGTAAAATGAAGAACTGCATTTTCGTTCATAAAAAGAAGAAAAGGATATGCACAACTTCATTCACAAAAGTAGGAAAAGAATATCTGTTCATGGTAGCACCGGCCTAGAATCTTCTTATTTAGGAAGCCAGGATCAGAGGATACTAAGTATACCAATCTTGGTCTCACAGGGGGTTCTGAGCTGGCTTGAGTGATGTAGCAAGACTCTGTAACCCACTCCCAAATAAAAACTAATACAGATTGAAAAATCAATATTGTGGGCTTAATTTCATTGATAATTTACACTTAGCATTTTCCTAAAGCCAAGTAATTGGGAAATATTTTACTTAGGTTGAAATCATGATAATGAAGATTGACTGCTATTGGTCATGAATTCCTGTAACAATTGTTTTTATACTATTATGGATACTTTCTTATTAAGTAATTTATTTATTCACCTTACATCAATCTTAACCCTCTTCCTCCTGTCCTCCAGATCCCACTCTCACACTTCTCTCTCCCTTCCCCTCCCCTATTCATCAGAGAAAGGAGAACCCACTCCAGCTTGTAAAGTTGCATCAGGACTGAGCACACCCTCCTTCTTCGTTGCCTGGCACAGCAGTCCAGCCAGGAGGGAGTACTGATCAGAAAGCTGGGAAAGAGTCCATGTCAAGACAGCCCCCGCTCTCCTTATTAGGGAACCCACATGAAGCCTGAGCTGAACATTTGCTCCATTTGTATAGGAGCCTAGGTCCAGTCTCTGCATGGTCCTTGGATAGTGCTTCAGTCTTTGTAAGCCCCAATGGGCCCTGATGAGTTGGCTCTGCTGGTTTTCCTGTGGAGCTTCTGGCACCATCAGGTCCTTCTATTCTTCCTCACTCCTTATGCTTAACCCAATGTTTGGCTATGAGTTTCAGAATCTGTTTCCATCAGCTGCTGGGTGGAGCCTCTCAGGTGACAGCTATGCTAGGCCCCTGTCTTGTTGCCCCTCTTCAGCCACTTCTACTGTCTATTCTATTTTCCCTTGGGAGTGAGTTTTGTGTGTGTGTGTGTGTGTGTGTGTGTGTGTTTATCACTACTTCAGTTTACTTAGTATCAAAATTTGGTAAATAGCTGTTTTCAGCTGATGGTTATTTGTTAACTTCTATACAGTTGTATGGGATTAATCCTTGCAGTGTATATGAGAAAGAAAAGACAGATCCTGTGTTTGGAGATTACTTGCTTTATTTTCAGTCTATTGCTGTTATGTACACAACGACTTAAACCAATTTAATAGTAGAAAGGGTTTATTCGTCTTAAACATCCAGGTTGCAGTCCATCACTGGAAGAACACAGGACAGTAACTCAGACTGGACCTGAAGGTGGAAACCATGGAGAAATGTTGCTTACTGGCTTGTTCACCCGAGGGCTTGTGCTTGCCTAGCTTTCTTCTGTAGCTCAGGACCACTTGTTTAGGGAATGTGACACCCGTTATGGCTTGACTCAACTCATGCTCAAGACAAACCTCTCCACTTGTTTGGGGAATGTGACACCCATTATGGCTTGACTCAACTCATGCTCAAGACAACCCTCTCTGCAAATGTCCCCACCGGGCCAATGTGCTCTAGGCAATTCCACAGTCAAGTTTCTCCTCTCAGATGCTTCTAGTCTGTGTCAAATCGAAAATTAATACTGGTACTAACTCACTCTTTGACGATGCGTTTAAAAATAAAACCATGATATGGAAAGAGACATATGCTGCAGCTAAGGCAAAAATGTAATATCAGGACTTCTTGAGACACTTAGGAGAAACATACAGCAAACAAAACCTCTGCTTCGGGCATGTATCTTTGGAGCTCAAAAAAAACTGGCATGCTTCCACCCTAAATTTGCAAGTACTTATAGAGGTGGAGGAGGAAAATCTCTGCCATTCTATTAAGGCACTTGGAATCCAGAACATTTCATTTTTTTTTATATGATCACATGGCATTGGGCTGACATATCATTGTTGGTATACATGGTTTTGGTGAATCAGAATCACTTTGGACACTGAGTTAATGTCCAATTATGGTTGATGTTAATGGTTAATGGTAGTTCACCTCTGAGTTTAGAGCTTGAGACATGAATGAGAAACAAATGCTTTATTTCCATCCCATGCCTCTTCTTGTATATAACATCTGATTGCACAAAATATTGTAGAAACAATTCTCTATCCTGTATGATATCATAGTTCTTCCCAAGGGCATTTTTTTCTACTACTTTGGCAGACTCTGAATTACATGCTAAGCAGACTTTGGTGGCATGGAGGGATGATGAGCTTATGCACTCTAAGGTATTCCTAAGTTGTTGAGGCATAAGGACATTAGGAAAACCCTTTATATAACTAATATGCTACATAATTTATAGGATTAGTCTTTGGTCTTGCTCTCCAAGCAGGAGATATTCTCAGGTAAACCCCATGTTTTCCTTAAGGTCCTCAACCCATCCTTTTTCTGGAAGGCAGAAATTTATGTGCTCAACCTTGACAGGCATTACAGTATAAAAATATAATGATGTTTCCTAAACATTTCAAAATATATAGTACTCTGTTTATAAAATATATGATAAATATATGTAAAAATGAATGATAGCTCATGTTTTATTACATATTCTGCACAAAACTTGAGTTTATGGTTATTATTAATGAAATATACTCTTTTGTAATGTGTATGTGTGTGATGTGAGTGCATGTGAATATGTATGTTCTCACGAGTGTGGGTATACATGATGTGTGTGAGCATGTGTGTATCTATGTAGAGGCTTGAGGTGTACACCAGGTATTTTCTCAGATCCATGTCATCTTTATACAACATCACAGGTCTGTCACTTTCACTCAGATCTCATGTATTTTACTAGTCTGGAGAGCAGCTTGCTCCTGGCATCCCATGTTTCTACATCCTGCATGCAGAAAGTACAAGCATTTCCAGCATTATTTTCCTGGATGCTGGCATCCCACGTACAGTCCTCATGTTTTCACAGCAAGTGCTTCACCCATCATCCCCTCCTCCAGCACCTTAGGGTTCTAATCTTGAATTGTGTTATTAGAAAGTATTAGAAGACACAACTTCATGAGTTATCTGCAAACACATAATATCAAGAAACTGGCAAGAGCTTTATTGTTTTATAAAAGTGTGTTTTGAGGAAATATGGCACTGTAAGAAATAATGTCTTTATTGTCTTTTTCATGTGGCATATAGAATGAAATTGTTTAGGGAGATGCATGCTAAGTGACAGATAACAGGAAAACTGGATTCTTAAGTCTGAAAGATATAGCACCTGGATTCCAAGAAGAATTTTTAATTTATGATCAAACAGAAAACATATAATTACTTGTTTTCTTTTTTTAATTAGAAGATGCATGTGATGGAAGAGTGTAGACAGAGGATAAAACAAAGGGAACAACAACCACTGGGCTAGAGTTGGATAGAAGGAGGAAAAATACTTGAGTCCAAAAAGTCAGTTTTCATCACCCTTGGTGATTCTGGACCGAAACAAAGCAGTCTGAGCCACAGCTCCCAAGTCAGTACCGAAGATGGGTGCCCCATAATGTCCAGTGAGGTAGCTGATATCAGTTCTAAGGGTTGCTCCGCGGTCCAGACGACTTCACTGTTGTCTCTAGTGAGTGCAGGCCTCCTCTGCAACTTTTTTTCCTTTCAAGTTTTATTCTATAGGATGCAGTAGGCAGAGTGAACTCCATCCTTCTTGGTCCAGTCAAAGGTTCTTAAGCCCTTAGAAGCCAAGGAGCAGGGCTTGCAGGAAGCAGTGTCTGACCCCTGGTGACCTACATACTTTCTCCATCTCCTTACAGAGGTACGGTCTCCCTTGGTGTGAAAGCTTGCCTCTGTCAACACCTCGTGGTTCTGTTTGGTCTCATAAGGCGCTAGGTGCATCAGGTGCTCCATGCTGGTATACATCCCCAAGGATACAGAGTTCTAGACTGCACCAGGACGTAGCCACTGGAAACTGACAGATCCCACTGGTAACGCTCCCGGATGTGACGACAGTTTGTTCTAGAGTGAGGTGGAAGGGTTGGTCTACCCTGAGGCTTTAGTAGTAAGTCACTTCTCCCAGTGGTTCTAAGGGGCACTTGGCACTACTGGTAGGTGATGCACACTCAGCTCTACCTCGATAGTGAGCCTCTACCACTCAGGGTCTGACGAGGGGCTCCAGAGGGGACACTGGCTTTGCTGGCTCCAGGTACTCCAGTGTGGTTATTGTGTGAGGGTTCTCTTTTGGGCCAGGGAAGTCATGCTTTGTGGGGATGGATGAGCTGCGAAGAGCTGCAGCCAGGTCTGGCAGGTGTGCAGGCAGGTCTGGAAGTCCCTGGGAGGCTCTTGTATGTCGAAGTTCGGGAGGATGCCTTAAACTTATGCCTTAAAGTTATATCGAACTTCAGGAAGACTTGAACCACTGGATGGTGGAGGACCCAGGGACATAGCTGACTCCTGACTCTTTCAAATGCCCCTCATCCTCTGCAGGGGCACCTTCCTTCTCTGACTCTGTGCTGCGGGTAGATCTTAAAATTTTGTCTTTTCCCCATTTCGGCTTCCTCAGCATCTCTTTCCAGGCAGGGGAACCTCTATGGGCTAGATGGGTAACTGGTGAACTCCCAAGCCGGCTAGTGTCATTGCTGAAGCCTAAAAGTTGCCCTCTTTGACCACATGACCATTGTCGCCGTTCCAGGTTGCAGTGTTCGGGCAGCCATTAACGATAGTGACGGAGTCACCGGGCTCCATCCGCAAAGCACCTGGCTCCATAACTTCCCTCACACACCATCTCACAGAAAGCCTCGCCTCTTAAAGCTTCCAGATCGGAAGAGCTAGGCTGGCCTGTAGGGTGAGGGGCCTAGCAACGCAAGGCAAGGGAGTGAGGGCCTTGGCAGTCTGTCTCGGTCATTCTTCTGCTGATGTAGGATAAGATACGGTGGAACACCTTCTCAGGAGTTCCCGCCTCCAGAAAACATTTCCCACAGCGTCATGACAAACATCCAGGTGTCAGAAGGCTCCCTGGCAGAGGTTCTCCAGGACACACTAGGCTTAGGGAATGGGACCAGCCCACCCATGACGTAGGGACCCCAGGCGCCGCCCAGTGGCCGCGCTCGTCCAAAATCCGCCACTTTGCTTGTGCCAGGTGAGGCCAGTAGCACACTGCAGGTAGCAAGATCCTGGTGTATTGACCTCCTAGCCCCCAACTCAGGAAGAAGCACAGTGGGCCATCAAGCACTCATGCAGGGATCCCAGTAGTGCGGGCTCCTGCAGAGGCAGCATGTGCGCTCTAGCTTCGTCCAGACAGATACTTCCCGCAAGAAGTCTCCCAGCTCTGTGCCCGGTACACGGAGAGAATTGACAACCACTGGGATTCTTTGGCCACTGCGCAGCATCCAAAGCCCTTGAAGTACAACACCAGAGCAGCCTGAACCCAGCGCCTCCACTCTGCACACAGCACCCTCTAGAATTACACACGTGAGTCTCCACTCTGGATCACGGCGGTGTAGAAGACTGTCTGAGCGTGCAGGGCTTTCCTCCTCAGGAGCAGAACCCTCATGGGTCTTGTAGAGCCAGTTCTTAGACTGGACCTCCTAGCGGTCTCTCCTCAGGACTTCGGTAAGTCTGCTCTGGGTAGGCCTGCCCTTGCCAATGTTGTCCAGGTCCTCAGGCCTTACAAACTCAAAGTGTTCTGGCCGAGTGACTTTAAGCTCCTCAAGGATGGGCTGATAGAACTGTGCCAGATGCATGTCCCATAGCAGCCGAAGTAGCCACAGGGAAATGGCTTCAGGGAGCATGCCTGGGGCTCTCAGGAGGGTGGCAGCCTGCCTTAAGTGCGTAGTTTGGTGGAGGTGGAAGATGCAGCTCTAATTGTTTTCTAAATCATGTTCTAAGTCCTTTCTACTATGTTATATGCACTCATGAGTAAGCTAGTGCATTTTAAATAAGTCCATTCACATGGAAAGGGGGGCTACAAATGTACTTGTGTAGACTCTTCAAAAGCAGTGTTGGGATCCAGAGAGATGGCTCAGTTGGTATACTGTTTGCTTTTCAATAATGAGAAACTGGGTTAGAGTTCCCACCACCCATATGACGGGTATATGTGTGAGAGACAGGATGATCTCTGTTGCTTATTGGCCAGTGAGTCTGCATGAATTGGTGAGTTAGGTGAGAGAGAGCTCTCAGAAAGTAAGGTTGAGAGCAATTGGAGAATGCATCAGATGTCAACCTCTGGCTTCACATACACATGCATATACCTGTAAACACATACGAACTCAAAATGAACACACACACACACACACACACACACACACACCTGTTAGTCCTAGATAAATGTATAAAGTCAAACAAGAATACCATTAGGGAATTTTCAGGTTCAGCACTGTTGGATCCTTTATGATAAGGGTTATTGCGCTTCCAGTACATAACTCCGTGGGGTTTTACACAAATTGATTCCCCCCTCAGAATGGCATGTCTTGACAGATAAACACACACACTAGCGATTTTTAAATGTCCTCTGACAAATCACAAAGTGCAGTGTTTTATAATCCCACTTATAAGCAATAGAAATAGTCCAGGTAAATAAATGAATTTGGTAGTAGAGCCATTGAAACCTGTTTCAGGACTTATCTACCTTATTTATTATGTATCTAAAATCTAAAAAAAAAAAAATCCACACATTGGAAAGAAAAAGTTTGGTCAAACTGGATCCTTTAAGTGAGTACTATTTATGCAGTTTGCATGATTTTATGAGTTTTTTAAAAGAATATAGATGTAATGTGAAAAATATTTTCAGGAGTTTTCATTCAGTATAGATGAACTAATAAGAAATACGATTATTAATGTATGGTCATGGAAGTTAATTAATTATTCTATAATTATACCTTACACACACATCCCAGATATACATTCAGTGATGTTAGTGTTAAACAAAAAGGATAATGTGGTAAATACATTGGGTTGTGAAACAAAGGGAAAATGCTATTGTTTGGAGGATGTTTTATATTAATATAGCATATGAAGTTAAACATCTAGAAAGATGCATAAAGATAAGCATGATACCTATACCAATGCTTTTTGGCAAGTCAAAATTGTTCTTAGTAAGAAGCACATCATCCCCACAATCATACATCCAAACTCACGAAGAATGAAGAATATGTGATTCATACAATCAAACATTTCCTGAGGGCTCATGGCTACTGAAGTCTGTATTAGTATTTGAACTTTTAGAATTTACAAGTTAGCGTTTCTGATCTTGTTCATGTGTCAGTCCACTGTACAACATATAGTTTGTTTATTCAGTAATTGTCAGTGGTATTTTAATTAATGCTTTAGATTGCTGCCAATGTTAAATTTAAAATTCCACATTTCCTAATCTTGTAGTCTTTTCATCAAACTTTCTCGACACAATTAAAATTATATAACAAAGAGAAAGTACAATCACATATGTTACCCAAATAATTCAGGCATATATATTTTTTCCATGTATTTTCATCCAACCTTTACACTTGATAAACAATACAGTGATAAAGTAGGACCAAAAATTTTAAAATAGTAGTAACACTAAACTTCAGATCAACTTATTACATTAATTAATTTTAAAACTTCTCAAGAAACTGAAATGTCTTTTACTTTTTTCTATTACAGCATTTTTGTAAGAAAGCATATAAAGTATTTATGATTTCAATTGACTAAGTTTTATATTCTTAATGGAAAATTAAATGTCTAAAAATCAAGCCATAAATAAATAAGTGGGTTAGCTTAATATAGTACCAAGCATAATGTAAATAACTGTTTAAGGCATTCAGCTGTCCCCTTCAACCTTTAACATTTAAAATGACCACTTCATATATTTTAATTTTTGTATCATGTGCCAAAGAACATCTCTCCCAGTCTCTTCAAAAACAATAAAGAAAAAGTAAAGAATCAAGCACACTTGATTCTTAAATTGTGTTTGCTTCCAAAGAATTATTATATTTCCAGCTTCTTTGCCTTGGGAGATATCACTTAAATCAAAATTATCTTATTACAGAGATTTTGTTTCCATTTTTAGAATTGGGGTAAGAGAACTAGAAATAATAGAAATCAAAGGAGAAAAAAACAAAATCAAATTTGAGATTTACCTTCCAATTATTTAACATTCAATTAAGTCTGGGTATACCTTTGCCACAATGTCCTTATTTACAGATGCCTATTAAAAATAAACTGTTTTCATTTCTTGCTAGCATTCATTTTAGTACTTTTTATAATACATGATCACAGATCGAAAATACAGAACTGCTAACCCAGTAAACATTTTCTTTTTATAAGAAAGAAAGAAACCAATAGATTCTTCACGCTCCTTGGCAAACAATTTTTAACTTTGTCAGTATCTTCTCAGCATCCATCTCAAAGAGAAAATGTATCCTTTTCATTTCATTGGAGTATTTACTGATTCCTATATCAGCAAGAACATTTTAAAGCTTTATTCTGTCTGTTATTTAAAATGGAACCTGCTGTCCCTTAAGACACTGGAACTCTGCCATTTGCCTCCAGAATATTTCATTAGGATGGTAGAACATATGGGACTTTTGGGGATGTTTTCTGTAACAATAAAGTATATATATATATATATATATATATATATTTACATTTTCTTACCAATAAACGTATTTTCTAGATTTCTAATACCTTTCAGTTTCTTTGGAACTTTCTGGGATGTATTTGGAGAGTGATCACAGAAGAGGAAACTCACAATTTGGAAGTAGAAAGGACGATATTTAATTGGAGAAGAGTTTATCATCCGTATCTCCATTTCTGTAATATCATTTTATCTTACTAAGGTGGATTTTCTCCTTTTCTTCAGTGATTTCAAATAGTCACTATAAAAAATTGAAGCTGAGGAGAAAACCCTCTTGCACTCTGTGATGTTGATAAATAAGTTATGGGAATGTAGTAGGAGCTAGCAGAAGCCTAAGGAAGATGGTGGCATTAAAATTGCATCCTGTCGGCCTGGGAATACCTTGGTTGAACTGTTCTATAAACACTCTTCTTACTAAACCACCTGCTTATTATGATTGTCAACATTTTAAGCCATGTGAATCAAACAGAGACGTTTAAAACAAGCAATTAATATTAAAGCAAGACGACATCCTAAACAGTGGGGCAAACAAAAATTCTTTTAAAAAATACTTATTTGTTTTATCTTTTCATTACATTTTATTCACTTTGTATCCCAGCTGTAGCTACCTCCCTCCTCCTCTCCCAATCCCACCCTTTCTTTCCCTTCTTCTCCCATTCCCCTCCCCAAGTCCACTTAGAGGAGAAGTCCTCCTCCCCTTCCATCTGACCCTAGCCTATCAGGTCTCATAGCAACTCAGTTTCCAAGTGGGTTCTTTAGTAAGGGGGATAGGGACTGCCCCTGATATGAACTCAGTGGCTGGTTCTTTGATCACCTCCCCCTGATTTGGGGGTGGGACAGCCTTACCAGGCCCACAAAGGAAGACAATGCAAACCTAAATTCTAAGACAGAATATTTTTCTATTTTGGCACAGAATTTTGTATTGATGCTTAGATCCTGGCACAATGTCTTAGAAAGAAAGCTGCTCATTCCTGGCTTTATTATTTTGCCAGACTGTCTATTTACTGATCAGTCTGTGAATAACTCATTGATTTACTTAGACATGGAAGTAGGTTTTATTTGTTTGTTAGCTCTTAAAGGAACCCTAATATGTGGTTCATAGAGGATAGAAAGTTAAAATAAAACAACTATTTTTTGTTTAATTGGAAAGCTGTTAGTTCATCTGTCATCAGGGAGCCCGGCACAGAAAAGCTTTTGCTTAAAGAAATCTGGCATTATTCAAGAGCAGGAGAAGATGAACCCTCACACAGAAGGAAAGGAACAGTGGAGTTCAGGGGAAGATGAACAGTGACCTCAGAATACACATGACATCAAGCCAGATAAGCAGAGAGAGTTTGCCCTTGTGGAAACCCAAGGAAAGAGCAGGTCTATTCCACAACAGCCAGTGTTTGCTTCTTACCATGTTACAAAAATTTTATCTGGATGTCATCGTGACAAGACTGGGAGTCTTAGGAAGGATTCCAGCAGACAACAATGTACATAATAAGTACTATTGTTGCCTCCTAGGCCACACAGATAAAAAAGATATGTGCTGAGCCTCACACTCCTACTGCCTAAGAGCAGGTACCTGGAACAAAAATAAATAAATGAATAAACTTTTTCATCATCATAAAATTTAGAAGAAATAATATTTGAGAAAGGATCAAATATTTACTTAATCATCTTATTGATAATCCATTTGTGCCCTTCTCTTCCAATATAATATAATATAATATAATATAATATAATATAATATAATATAATATAATATAATATAATATAATAATATATATGAGACATTCCACAGAAATGAAAAAATTCAGATTAGTGTTTTCTATCTAATATTTGATGAAAGAAAATACATGTTCATTAAATCCCAACATAAGAGTTGGGGATGTAGCTCAGTGGTAGAGTGCTTGCCCAGCAAGCACAAGGCCTTTCTTTCAGTTCTCAGCTCTGAAAAAAAAAACAAAAAAGACAAAATTACAAAAAGACCATACCTCCCCCACCAAACACAACAAAACAAAACAAGGTAATCCCAAAATAGACACAACCTAAAATGTTACTATGAAGGACAGGCATATATTGTAGATTTTTTATATAACTGTCAACATCTGACCACCAATTTCTGTGTGATATTTTATGTTTTCATTTTTTGTTCACCCCAAAATATAAGTTAAAGTAGAATTTATGTATATGGTCAGGCCTCATGGAAACATTTACCAGAGGCAGAGAAAAGTTAAAATATTTCCTCCCTGGATTTAGACCATTGAACTGTTTCATTATGTGCTATATGCAAGGTGTTGCACATTATAGAAACATTTACAAATCTTCACATGTAAAATATAACACAACTGAACAAATTTTAAATCCTACCAATCCCCCAACTCAAGAAAGTTATTTAATATCCATCATGACAGAGCACATCATGCATGCACTGTCCCACACAGAGCAAATGCTCCTGAAAGAGTTTATTTCTATGACTGATTTACTTTGCTGTAGCTAAGTTTACATACTACACCATATTCCTCAGCATTTTTTGCAATTGGTGTGTCTCTTTAATCCTTGATGCAGTGAAGTCTTATCTAGAAAGTGATCCCTTTTTTTGTATAGTTTTACCTTTTATGTCTAGAAAGGATGGTTCTAATGACATCAACATATTTATCGACCCCTTTTCACCAATAGCCTTGTGTCTGGCTTGCTTACACAAACCCTAACTAGAAAGGAATATAGGAAATTAGTGGAATTTATTCTTAATACAGTTGATGAATCTTTTTCTACTAGTTAAAGCACACAGGAGATCAAAGATGTCTGCAAATGTGTAGGGATGTATGTGTACATGTGTGTGTGTGTGTGCGTGAATAGGCTCTGGATAGCTCATATGCTTTGCCAGCACTACTACTACCACTGAGAAAGGCTTATTGTTGTTGTTGTTTGTTTGATTGATTGTTTTAAACTTTGAGACAGTTTTGTTTTTAACTTTTCAAGATTGGTCTTGAACTAGTAATCCTCCTGTCTCATCCTTTTGAATAGCTAAGATTACAATCAACATGCCAGGTAAATGCTTATTTTTACTTTTATGTAATCTATGATGAAATGTATGTTTTAGCACATACTATTTAACTTTCACCTGTGATTTGTGGAAGAATGACTTCTAGGTTGGGACCATTTGTTTTGGTTTGGTGTACATGTGTGTGTGGGTGGTAGGTCATAGGAGGAGATGGTCTGCAGCTGTATTTTATCATCAGAAAGCTTTTTAAAAAAAGATCATTGTGAAAGTATTATGTGCTCCAAGGCCATTGTTGAAGAGAAAACAAAGATTAAGCACACAGTCACCATGCCATTTTACTTAGCTATCATCACTTGCCATAACTCTACCTTTAAAGAAGAGATTTTGGTGCTGGAGATGGCTCAGCATTTGCCAGAAGCTGGAAACAACCCAGATGCCTCTCAGTTGAGGAATGGATACAGAAATTGTGGTACATTTACACAATGGAATACTACTCAGCGTTTAAAAACAAGGAAATCATGAAATTTGCAGGCAAATGGTGGGATCTTAAAAAGATCAGCCTGAGCGAGGTGTCCTGGAAACAGAAAGACACCACACACAGTATATACTCATTTAGAAGTGGATATTAGACATATAATACAGGATAAACATACTAAAATCCGTATACCTAAAGAAGCTAAGAAAGAAGGAGGACTCTGGGTAAGATGCTCTATCCTCATTCAGAAAGGCAAAGAGGAAGGACATCAGAAGTGGTGGGAAACAGAGAACAGGACAGGAGCCTTACCACAGAGGCCTCTGAAAGGTTCTACCCTGCAGAGTATCAAAGCAGATGCTGAGACTCATAGCCAAACTTTGGGCAGAGTGCAGGGAATCTTATGAAAGAAAGGGGAAATGAAAGACCTGGAGGGGACAAGAGCTCCACAAAGAGAGCAACAGAACCAAAAAATCTGGACAGAGGGGTGTTCTCTGAGACTGATATTCCAACCAAGGACCATTCATGGAGATAACCTAGAACTCCTGCACAGATGTAGTCCATGGCAGTTCAGTGTCCAAGTGGGTTCCCTAGAAATGGGAACAGGGACTGTCTCTGACATAAACTGATTGGCCTGCTGTTTGATCACCTTCTCCTCAGGGGTGGGGAGTGGGGGTGCAGGCTTACCATGCCAAAGGGGAAGACAATGCAGCTACTCCTGATGAGACCTGATAAACTAGGATCAGATAGAAGGGGAGGAGGACCTCTTCTATCAGTGAACTGAGGGAGGGGCATGAGTGTAGAAGAGGGACAGAGGGAGAGATTGGGAGGGGAAAAGGGAGGGAGCTACAGGTGGGATACAAAGGGAATAAACCCTAATTAATAAAAATAAAAATAAAAATAAAATATTATATATTAAAAAAACACTGACTTTTCTTTCAGAGGACCTGAGTTCATTTCCCGCTATCCACATAGCAGCTCACAACTGTCTGTAACTCCTGTTCCTGGGAATCTGACACCCTCACACAGACATACATGCAGACATACATGCAGGCAAAATACCAGTGTATATAAAATATAAATAAATAATTAATTGAAAATAAAGAAATCTTTATTGTGTTACTTAATAATTTAAAAGAAAACTATCATTTGTTAGGAGCACAACCAAGCTCTCTTTTAATATTATAGCTTGACCATTTTCTTCACCTAGGATTCATCTCAGAGCTATAGATTAAATGTTATTTTAATAGGAATATATAGTCAAAGTGGCAATTACAAAAGTATCATCTTTATGTTTTGTCCATTATTATCTTTGTCATACTATTTTAGCTAATATAATTTTTATTTTTGTTTAGTTGGAAGGAGTTTTAATATTAGCTTAATCCTCAGTATTTCATAAGACATTTGACTTCTATACTAAAATCTGCATAGAGAATATTTTCAATGGCTCAGCCTGCTTCCTTTTTGACATGCTTAGGAGAGACCCTAGCTTTGACTTTTTATGCTTTTTAAATGCACTATGAATCATTCTGCCAAACTCTTGCCCTTCATGTGAATGATATATTTTATTTACACTCTTAGAAAAAAATCCACGCATGGCTATTATTAATCACTCACACCTTTAAGAATGATCTTACCATTTAGCTATTCATCAAGATTGCTATCCTTCCTGTTAGAGAGAGACACATCATAACTGATGTACAATCAAACTGTAGGTGGGCCTAAATACATAGGTATTACCAAAGTAGATGTCTGCTCATTTTAGAATTCCAGTAACCATGTGTGCATGGTTGTGTGTGTGTGTGTACGTGTGTGTGTGTTTGTACATCCATTCTGGGAGCTTTCTTTAAATTACCAAAACACTAAAATTATAGGTCATTTTTTTCTGAAGAGCAGCCACTGTTTCAAACAAATGTTCTCACTTCTGACAAAGCCAGCAAGACACTAGATGATCAGAATAAATAAAGATTCAAAAAAAAGTATTTGTTAAGATGATAAAATGACATGAAAAAGACTGTATGGTTAGTATTTTATTACACAACAGTTTTTTTCAAGTATGTATAACTTGTACAGCAAGTGTATGGCACCAAAATAATATACAGGAAAGACACATTTAAGATGAATACAAGCAGCACTTTAAAATGATGAGACAGGGAAAAACATTTCAGTAAATCCTTGCAGTTTTGAGGCTTTGAATCTAGGAAAGATTCTAAGTTAAAAATAAATGCTCATTAGAGTAATATGAAGGAATATGAAGGCAGAAGTAAAAATATTTACAGGTTCTGATGGATATCAATACAGTACAACACAAAAAAAAACTTGTATTGGGGAAAGTTTTTTTTTCATTTCTGGCATTAAAAATTTGCTAAATGTGAAGGTTGGAAAACTGAGTCCATTGTAGATATATTTCTTATTTACTTGCTAGATTTATGGGAGGAGGTCTATCTGTAAAACATAAGACTAAATCTTAATTTTGATGTTTATAAGTAAACTCCAATGAAATGATAGGCAGTCTGGGGGAGAAGTGATATCATGTGGCAGAGATATAAACACATATTACAATGAATTGTTTTAAGCATAGAGTAGTGTTCAATAATTCTTTTACTGCACTGACTATTGGCTTGCTGTGTGCCTGGTATTGTTGAGACTGTAAGCGAGGTAAGCAGTGAAAATCACGAAACTAGACCACGATGTATACAGAAAAGAAATTGGGGAACAGACAGCCGTACTACTTCTGAAAAGGAAAGAAGTGGTCTTGCAGAAAACCAAGTGGATTCTATAAGACAGTCATGTGTGTTGGGGTGTCTGAGCTGATGCAGGTGTTTAGTATGAATCAGAGCTAGATTAGATATACTTGCCTAAGCTAGCTGACAGTTGGGGGGTAATAACCTGAGGGAGTTGTTTTCCTGGTTAACAGAAACCTGCCTTGTGAAATTCCCAAGGAATGCTCAGTTTAGGATGCTCTTTATCCTATAGTGATTCTTCTGTTTACCTTATCACTGTCCTTTCTGGGTTAGATGTAGCCTCAGCACTGCCATTTTTGGGACCTGCTTTGAACCTTAAAAGGATGAACAGAAATATGGCAAATAAAGTTTCCTTTATTCATAGAGGGAAGACCAGTTGATGAGAATCCTACAAAAATAGCACCATTATAATGTGCCATAGGACACAGGCAGTTCCTTAGGAGACACTTTTACTTGAAGTCAGACTTGATGTATATTTTGAACATATCATGGAAAAATGGTCCTATGTATTTTTAAAAATACCTTTCCAGGAAATGTGAAATTTCTCCTTTTTCATACCAAGCTAGTTTCCTTCAGTAGGATGCTACCAGAGATATAATGAGTGCAAAGCAGTCACACTTAGTGCCTTTTTTTCCCGCAAGGCAATGGGAGCAATGACAAAGGGGTACTCCTATATGTAGCATTTCAATCACCTTTGTATTTTGTATCTAAGTCACCCATTGGCCCATGATTCACTGAGATTGCTCAGGCATGCTTTACAAATAAAAGCTCTCTTCTTTGGGCTAATTTAGTACAGCCAGCATGTGCTCTTTGGTCACTTTTTAAATGTAGCATTTAGGACAACATTCTCTGGGATACAGCAATGCATAACCAGCTTTGGAGCTAGAATATTCAAATAGACGTAAAAATAACTCCCCAGAAAGTTGCTAGGATCCGTGTTTCCTTTGGAGAATAATTACAGAATTCAGTTGAGTAGCTTATGCAAGATATATAGAAACATCAGCTTGCAACTCCACAGAAATTTTAATGGATGCTTTCATTATATTCTTAAACTATAGGTTTCGAAAATCTATCTTTACCGGATTTATGATGGCATAATTAGTGAATGGTGAGAGTCTCTCAGAGTAAACAGATTCACTGTACTTTGAGGAGGTGCTCTACATGTCTCCTAGGGGAGTCAAATTTATCCCTGAGGATTTAACATGTTTAATCCTGATATTTTATAATCCTATTACTATAATATTTAGGTAAGTTGAATGTTTTGCATTCTTTATCTCTATGCAATATCAAGTATTTCCTGCAATTCTCATTTTGACTGACCCTATAATCAATAACAAATTTTACTTATTTCATCTATGTATCTATGTATCTATGTATCTATCTATCCATCCATCCATCCATCCATCCTTCTATCTATCTACATCTATCATAATCTATTTATCATTTGTATGTATCCATCATCTATCAATATATAATGTTTTAACTCTATAGATACATATCTGTTCATATATATGAATGATCCAGAATGAGGTGAAAAATGTCTATAGTAACACACAATGCTCTGTCTCCTGATGGTGGCTTTAGACAGAGCTAGTGTTAGAGTTATTAAACATCCAGCGCATGTGATCTTGCTTTTTATTAACCTAGCTTATTACTACATCAAGAGTCATGGATTCCACTGCCTACAGATTCAGCACACACATATTTCTACTTTTGTATGTGTTTGTATGTGTACGGAACAGCTAAACAATGAGTTATTGAGCTGTATATGGGAAAATGCTAGGCAGCTGCAAATTACAAGGATAGAATACCATCAAGGGGCTTAATGGTAACAGCATAAATCACAAGAGCAAGGTATAAATGGACTGTGTTTCCCCACACTCCAAGATAATTCTGGAACTATGATTTTAAAAGTCTTGACACTCCCTGACTACCATAACCCCCATGTACATGGATAATTGGTGTTATAATTTTCATCTTCTCCAGTCCTCTCTGCTTGGCTTCATCACCTTCAAAAACCTTAAAAAAAAAAAAACAGAAAGAACCTGCCCACCCACCACCCTGTGCTATTAAAGAAGCTATATTTAAATACATCACCAGACTGCCCCAAGTTGGATCCTAACAATTCTGAAAATCTTGCCATGCTCGGCTGTCTGTCACACTCCTGCAGTATGACAGACAAGTGACGACACACCCAAAATTCAGAGACTTTTCGCCTCTTGCATAACAGCATGCTTCATGCACCTAGCTCTTTTTTTCTTTGAGAATAAAAAATCTAATTGTATATAGTACCCTCATTATGACTGCAACCAGAAATGATTTGCTTTTATTTCATATCTGAAGCTCAGTGAATCTTAGTAATATCCTAATTTATTTACTGTGTCCTAAATGATTCCCCTTTCTCTCTGATGCTGTCACATGGAGGAATATATTAACATAAAATAATAACTGGCCCCAACTTTTGTCCAAATTTAAATATGTCCTAGCAAAGAAAGCCCTTTTATAATTGCTTTTATGTGTCACTTTAAGGCTAAGAGATCCAACCTCCTGGCAGCTTTGCTTTGAGTCTTAATTAGCCACTTAACTGCAAATTGGTTGGCACCCTAGTCCTTTCATCAGTTATTACCCAAATAGCATCACCGACTTAGGATAAAGGAGAAAAGGATCCCACATGTAGCTGGTCTTTCCATCATTATTGCCTTTAATACAAAGGAGGGAATCCCAACTCTAATTAAGGCTACATCTCTAATAGGCAACTGGCATCTTATTTCACTCCCTCTCTGTGAGGCATCATAAGGGAAAACAATCACTGTGACTGTATTAGAAAATTTACAAACTATCTCACCAACCTCATTGCTTCTGCATCCTAGTAGCCATGTATTGATCAATGCATTTGTATTGTTTAACATGATTCGGGATTCAGGATTTTGTATCGTATTCCATTTGATTGCACATACCTTGAGCTATTTCACAAAACTAACTAAACCAAAGACCACCATCTGAAAGTGAGTCAACATCTTCCTCTTTTTGTCACACTTTGAGAAAATCGGCAGACTGACAAACGTATTACTTGGACAGGAACGGGTTGACAAAAGAGGCCAAAATAGTGATGAAGCAGAAAAATCAGCACCTGCAAAAATGACTTTTGTTAGTCATGAAACTGACTGATATCTTAGAGAAATTACACAGGATGATTTTGTTTTGTAAAGATGAAAATACACTTTTATGGAAGAAAGAAAATACAGATGATCTTAAAGTTTGTAAAAACGATGCAAATTTTAAAAGAACATGAATGAGCAGTCATTTGATGACTTCGTTTACAAAAGAACTTAAATTGATACATACAATATATTTTAACAGCCTTTTTTTTGCTAGAGAAGAAACTATGTAAGCATATGCCATTTTAATCATCAACAGTGTGTGTGTGCGTGTGTTTGTGTGTGTGTGTGTGTGAAAGATAGAGCAGAGAAAGAGATAGAGAGAATATTTAGGCATTTGTTTATCTTAGCAGTCAGTCTGGTTTCTTTAATTAATCCTAGAGTTTTTCTCAGAAAATTTGTTATGTGACATTATATTTACAGGAATTTTTTAACTTTACAAAAGCTTAAGAAGTACTGATATTTATAATATCTTAGACTAGCATATATAGCATGGACTCAGAGACTCAACCCCAGTGGGCTCAGACATTTATCTGTTTATTATGGGTAGATTTCCTTGTCAAACTATATATATATATATATAATTTTTTTCCTGTCAAACTTGTTGAAGTCCAATAAGAAAGAGAAGTGTAACAAGTCAGCAAGACGCTTGATGCTGCTTAGTGCTGGGCTCTATGTTCTGATAAAATGTGTGCCTTTCACCCCACATACGGAAAACCTCTTCCTGGTAAGGCTCTTGTTTTTAAATTGGAGTATGACCAATAGTAATGTGGAACTGAGAGCAAATGAAGTCAGGCCTTTGATTAAATGCAAAGTGAGTGAAAGGTGAGTCTTGAAATGTGCATATTTTCCTTTTCATAAGTGCTGTCACTACACTTCAGGTCTCAAAGGAGAAAGTGTATGTTTATAAGGGGAGCAGGAGAAGGAGAAGTCATTATGAGTTTTTCTTTAACAACTTAAAAATAACTTTTAAAAAACCTCATTTTTGTTGAATACATAAGCTATTTACTCTAGCAACATAAAACCCCATTTTTCTTTCTGTTTGTGATAATAGTAGATTTGTATTAAGTAGATTATACACTTGAACTCATCCAATACTTTCTCCCCTTGAAAGAGTTCCATGCTACTATCTCACAGTACTCTCTTGGCCAAAGAGTTGTGTTGCATCAGTCACTGTGAAGGATGCTGACGGTTAAGATTTTCAGTTTCTAAGTTGAACCAATGCTTTCATACCACCTAACTTCTTTTAAATAGTAGGTATTTTATAACATATTCAAAAATCGCAAATGTCAGGAAAAAGAATTACATCTAATATGGGTATAATTGTGCTACCGATACATGGTTTTCTCTTTAATCTCTAAAGTAGTTGTTCTTAACCTTCCTGATGTGACCCTTAAACACAGTTCTTCATGTTGTAGTGACCTCAATCATAAAATCACTTACATTGCTACTTCATAACTGTAAAACTTCTGTTCTAAAGACTATTGTTTTAGCTATTTCAAAAGAAAAACAATTTTCTTTTGGTTTGACTAACAATATAAGCCCAGAATAACTGCCTTGCCAATAAAGAACCTTGGAGAGAGGAAGAATATCCACCTGAGACAAAGATTAAACCAAAATTACAAACCTGATTGTGTATGAGCATTCATCAGGTCTTCCATATGACAGGCATTATGCCAAAGGAAAAAACTACAACAAACTCCAAGTAAGTCTCTTTCTTTCTCCCTACATTGACTTTGTCCAAAATACAGATTACATTCCAAAGCTTTTCTTATTTCCTTGTCAGTAGGTTCTTTTGGATGAACAGGCACAATAGATGGTCAAGGTCATTAACTCACAACTACAATGCTTCCAGTCTCTTGAAAGTTGTAAATTTTATGACCACACGCAGCTGTTTCTAAATTTAAAAGAAAAAAAAATGCTGCCCATGCAATGGATGTATAGAGGTAGAAAAAGAATACTTGATATGACTCCAAAGAAAAATTGCCAGTTTCCTGAGGAAAAATATTTCACAGAATCAAGCCATGACATATATGTGTTAATCAACTTGTCAACTTTGCTCTCTGGATTCTAAACCTACTGCCTGAGGATACAACTTCAATAGTGGAACCAAGTGAAAAGACATACAGAAGTGAGTGCCACAGGGAGAGTAGAGAGCATAGAGGTTGTGTCAGGCTCAAAAGGAAGCAACAAATGGTGATGGTCCAACTGGATATCTGTATGCAGAAAAATGAAAATAGATCCATATTTATCACCTTGCACAAAGCTAAAATCCAAGTGGATCAGAGACTTCAACATAAAACCAGACACACTAAACCGGCTAGAAGAAAAAGTGGGGAAGACCCTAGAACTCATTGGCACAGGAGACTACTTCCTGAATAGAACACTAACAGCACAAGCTCTAAGATCAACAATCAATAAATGGGACCGCATGAAACTAAAAAGCTTCTGTAAAGCAAAATATTCTGTCATCAAAACAAAAGGACAGCCTACAGACTGGGAAAGGATCATCACCAACCCTACATCTGACAGAGGGCTAATATCCAGTATATATAAACAACTCAAGAAGTTAAAAAACAACAAATCAAGTAATCCAATTAAAAAATGGAGTATGGAGCTAAAAAGAGAACTCACTGTAGAAGATTATAGAATGGCAGAAAAACACTTAAAGAAATGCTCAACATTCTTAGCCATCAGGGAGATACAAATCAAAACGACCCTGAGATTTCACCTTACACCCACCAGAATGGCTAAGATCAAAAACTCAAGTGACAAGGCATGCTGGAGAG
>CM053743.1:87672737-87684834 GCA_028658305.1 Pachyuromys duprasi | reverse complement strand
CATCCAACCCCAGCTTATCCTGACTCCTCAGGGCTGGCTGCAATGTCCTCCCCTGGGATCTAGCCAGTCTGTCACTCCCCGGCTTGTATGGGGGAGGGTCAAAGAGTCAGCCATCAAGATCATGACTGAAACAGTCCCTGTTTCCCTGAATAGGGTCTTCAGTCCTACACCGAGCTATCATGGGCCCCATCTGAGCGGGTGTTCCAGGCCACATCCACCCATGGTCCTTGATTGTAGAAACTGTCTCATACAAGACCCCTGTGCCCTGATCAGTTTGGTCTTTGTGGAGCTCTTGTTCTCCCCGAGTCTCACCAACCTCCCCCAGATCTATCGTTACTTCTCACCCTCTGTCAGAGGAACAAGCATCTATCTTGCACAAACCTCTTACTGATGTTGAAGCTGCAAGGTGAAAGCATTCTTTCAATGAGATTTAAATTATTGACACATAGCATTACAGGAAGGAAATGACGTAGTTTTTAGTTCAAAAATGCATTGTATTAAGTAATTCTGGAAAACTAAGACCCTGCTTTTTTATTTCCCACACTGTGACCTTGACAGGGAGGAGCTCTGACTATTCTCTCATGAAACTGACCCAAATGTGTTACACCCAACAGAGCTATTTGTTCTTTCCACAATACCACCTAGCTTATTCACATTTCTTTGTGATGTACTTAATGTGATTGTATGAACAATGTGGAATTCATATATGTACTGGAGCTGGAATGTGCTGAATCAGACGTGAGCACAAGCATTGTTTTTGTCCAAATGATGTCACTCAAGGCCAGTGTACAGATATTTTGAGTTGTTTGGAGATAAGTTAGATTTTATCACAAACTTCTATTTGCACAATTTCCTTAAAAATAATCATAGCAAAAAATAAGAAAAACTGGCAAAGTTTCTTTTGATAATTTGTCTGAATTTGCACTGAAAGGTACAAGTCTTTGCTTCATTGTTGCAGTCCTGATATATATTCTCCATTACCAATATCAAGATAATAGATATAGATGCAACCCTGTACTAAAACACAATAATTTCACCCATCTGGACCAGCTTCCATATCTCTATTCTTCATTTGGGAAATTGTGAAGAGAATACAAATATGATTTTCATCAAGTGTTTAAAATTTATACAAATAAAACAGAGTATTTCTTCACTAATTGATCATTTGAACAAAATAATGTTAGTCATTCAAGTACATACATTTGCATTTACAAGTAAATGCCCTATTATCTAGATATGTTGACCTATATAAGAAATATTTAAAAGTGATCTAATGTTCTATCTGGGTCATTTCTTCCTGCCAGTATGTCATATAATAAATTGTTACAAATGTCTTGTTACAATGCTTAGATATTTAATCTCATGTCAAACTGAAGGTTAGCTTGACCCATATTAAATAAGGGTAGAAAAGAAGACATTGATTATAAACACTGTTTAATTCTATTTTGGAGAAACAACTCTTTCTGCAGAATGCAGCTGAAAATGGCAAAAGCTCACATATATATACAGTGTGTATCATTCTCGGGTTAATAAAAACAATTTATATGCAGGACAGAGAACAAGAGGAAAGTTATGGAAAACATTTCTCAACCAAGGACAGTGAACCAGATGTCCTGAGACTTATGGGAGCAATCAGAGGAGACCAAGTCCCTGTGGCAGGCCTTATTAAGTTAGACTGTGACCCAGCAACCCAACTTATTAAGCTGTCCAGAACTTCAGTGATTAAAACCAAAGAAAGGTCAGTTACAAACCTTCAGACTGCCTGCACTGGGTGTTTTCTCATGGGCATTAAAACCTAGTGGAGATGATCTTTTTGATCCCATGTTTTTAATTATTATATATGTGAACTGAATATACTCAGAATTTGAGGATTATTTTTTTCATACTGGTTTTAAAATATTTTTTGTTTGAGGATTTCATATATGTATATAATATGTTTTGAAAAATAAGAACTTCTTTCATTCCATGCCTTCAACTCCTTCTCTGGCCTCCATAACACTTTTCCATCACAACTTCATGTACTCTTTTTAAAAAAGAATCTATATAGTGCTGGCTGAATATGCATCGGTATAGGACCACCCGCTGGACTGCAGGTCATTTCTCAGGGCTGCATATGTTAAAAACAAATCTCCTTCTACCACAGCAGTCCTCCATCACCTCAGCTATGGGTGAGACTTCACAAGCTCCCCCTTTACCCATGCTGGGATTGTTACCAGCTTGATTTTGTGCAACTCTCATGTGTAAAGTCATAGCCACTATGAATTCATGTGCACAATGATCCTGTCATGTCTGGAAAATATTGTTTTGCTATACATGTTTGGTTCTTACAATCTTTCTTCTCCCTCTTCCTGGATGATCGCTGAAGGGGGGGAGGGTATTGATATTTCATTTAGACTAGCATTCTTGAATCTTTATTTTCTGCAACGTAATCATTTGGGGGACTCTGTTTACTCACTGTCTACTATAAATAGAAGCTTCCATGATAAAGGTTAAGAGACAGTAATCTTTGGGTATAATTATAAGAATTTTAACTCCGTTTAATACTGTGTCCATTTAGCAAAATAAGAGTATTAAGGTCTCTACCTAAGATCCAGCTCTAGACATCATAGACTTTGGACCCATATAACAGTACTAGGCATGAGTTCTGTCTTATTGATCAGGATTTAACTTTAATCAATAAGTGATTGGTTACTCTCATAATATTGTTGCCACTATGGCTCCAGTGATAAAATCGTGCCAGAAAAATCCCAACTGGACAAGACTTATTTTTCTCTCCAGTTAAGACTACTGATTGTTTTTATCACCCAACACTATGACTGGTAGACAGTAGGAAAGGTCTGCGATAGCTTGATTGCATAATATTCATAATAATCTATGATTTACATGTCTGGTGTCTTCAGGAATCGAGTTTGACTATCATGTTCTAGAGGGTAACTGGTTGGATTGTCACAAGCTAGAGTTATTTGAGAAGAGGTAACAACAACTAAAAAAAAAAACTGCCTCCGTAATATTAGTCTGCGGGACAAGCCTTGTGGGGCATATTCTTCTTTTTCTTCTTCTTTCTTTCTACTTTCTTTCTTTCTTTCTTTCTTTCTTTCTTTCTTTCTTTCTTTCTTTCTTTCTTTCTTTCTTCCTTTCTTTCTTTCTTTCCTTCTTTCTTTCTCTTTCTTTTGCATGGTAGCCCTTTCTATTTTCTGGTATTTTCTTTAATTTATTTCTTCAAAGGTTTGAAATTCTTACCATACAGGTCTTTCACTCCCTTACTTACAGTTACACAGAGAAATTTTACATTATTTGTGCCATTGTGAAAGGCTGTGTTTCCCTGACTTCTTTCTCAGTTCATTTGTCATTTGTACATTGGGGGGGGGGGTTACTTATATTTTCAAGGTGATGTTGTATCTAGTCACTTCATGAAGGTGTTTATCAGCTGTGTTACATAATATAATTCTTTTTTAATTAAATTTTTAATTTTTAATGTTAGTTACAGTTTATTAACTTTGTATCCCAGCTGTATCCCGCTCCCTCATTCCCTCCCAATCCTACCCTCCTTCCCTCATCTTCTCCTTACCCCTTTTCAAGTCCACTGATAGGGGAGGATCTCCTTTCCTTTCATCTGACCCTAGCTTATCAGGTATCTTCAGGAATAGCTGCAAAGTCCTCCTCTGTGGCCTAGCAAGGTTGCTCCACCCTCGGGGAGAGGGGGAGGGAGGTCGAAGAGCCAGCCATTGAGTTCATGTCAGAGACAGTCCCTGTTCCCCTTACTAGTATACCCACTTGGGTATTGAGCTACCATGGGCTACATCCAAGCAGGGGTTCTAGGTTATACCCATACATGGTCCTTGGTTGGAGATACAGTCTCACAAAAGACCCCTGTGCCCTATTATATTTGGTCCTTGTGGAGCTCCTGTCCTCTCCAGGTCATACTAACTCCCCCTTCTTTCATATGATTTCCTGTACTCTGTGGAAGGTTTGGTTATGAGTCTCAGTATCTGCTTTGATACACTGCTAGGTAAAGACTTTCAGAGGCCCTCGAGGGTAAGCTCCTGTCCTGTTACTTGTTTTCTCCTACATCCAATGTCCACATGATATAATTCTTGAGCTAACTTAAAAATACTATTATGTCATCAGTGAAAAACAATACTTTAACTTTTTTTCTCTCTAATTTATATTCCCTTCAGTTATATTTCTAACTAGAAATTAAAGTACTGTACTGAATAGATATGGGAAGAATGGATGGCTTTGACTTGCCCTTGGGTGAACTTGTTTTGAGTTTTTAATTGGATGTTAGATATTGGCTTGCTGTATATTGCATTTATTGTGTTTTAAAATGTATGTTGTATCCCTGATCTCCCCAAGACTTTTTCATGGAGAGGTGTTGGATTTTGTCTGCATCCTTTTTAGTATCTAATGAAATGATCATGTTTTTTTTCCTTTCAATTTGTTTATATGATGGATTATACTGACCAATTTTTTATATTGAAGCATACCTACATCTCTGGAAAGAAGCCTACTGGGTCATGGTGGGTGATATTTTCAGTGTGTTCTTGGGTTAAGATTCTGAGTATTTTCTTAAGTATTTTTGTATCAATGTTAATAAGATAAATTGGTTTTTAATTCTCTTTCTTTGTTGAATGTTTGTGTACTTTAGGTATCAGGGTGACTGGGCTTCATAAAATGAGTTTGGCAATGTTCCTTCTGCTTATATGTTGTAGAATACTTTGAGGAGTATTGGTATTAACTCTTCTTTGAAAGTCTGTTAGAATTATGCACTAAAATTTTCTGACCCTGAGCTTTTCTTTGCAATTAAAGGTAAATCATAATTGTTTATCTGGCTGGGTGTTGGCACATGCTTTAATCACAGAGCTTAGGAGGGCAGAAGCAGAAGGGTCTCTGAGTTAGAGGCCAGCCTAGTCTACATAGTGAGTTCTAGGATAGCCAAGGCTACATGGAGAAACCCTGTATCAAAAAAAAGTTATTTATCTGATCTTGATTTTTTTATTCTATTTTTTATTTATCACAGTTTATTCACTTTGAGTCCCAGGTGTAGCCGCATCCTTCACTCCATCCCAATTCCACCTTCCCTCCCTCATTTCCTCCCATGCCCCTCTCCAAGTTCACAGATAGGGGAGGCCCTCCTCTCCTCCCATATGACCCTAGCCTATCAGGTATCATCAGGACTGGCTGATTGTCTTCCTCTGTGGCCTGGTAAGGCAACTACCCCCTCAGGGATGAAGGGTGGTGATCAAAGATCCAGCCATTGAGTTCATTTCAGAGACAGTCTCTGTTCCCATTACTAGGACACCCACCTGAAAATATTTTCTGGACCTTGGAGCCTGGAATCTTCTTTTTCTTCTATTCCTATTATCCTTAGATTTCATCTTTTCATTGCATCCTTGATTTCTTGGATGTTTTGTGTTTGGAACTTTTCCGATTTTACTTTTTCTTCAATTGATGTATTGATTTCTGCAATTGTATCTTCAGTGCCTGAGATTCTCTTTTCCGTCTCTGTTGGTGATGCTTATATTTGTGGATTTTTTCTCTAAGTTTGTGTTTTCTCTATTGATTCTAATTCTGTTCTCATGTCTTATACCATTTCCTTCATCTGTTTGGCTGTGGATTCCTGTCTTTCCATGATGGCCTCTATTGTTTTGTTTGTTTCCTCTCTGTATTCCACTACTTGTGCCTCTGTTTGGCTGTATTTACTATTTGCCTATATTTATTTAAGAGCTTTGTTTATTTTCTCTTTATGTGCCTCTAATAACTGGATAAGCATAGATTCGAGGTCATTTTCTTGTGTTTATGTGCCTCTAATAACTGGATAAGCATAGATTCGAGGTCATTTTCTTGTGTTTCTGATGAATTAGCATATCCATTGATTTTTGGGGTTGCTGGTGACGTCCTACTTTTTTTTTTTTGATGTGTTCTTATGCTGACCTCTAGCAATCTGCTCATCTGTAACCTCTGCTGTTTGTTCCTTGAGTTTGTACTTCAGACTGGGTCTGTCTTCCTCTGGTGTTAGGAGTATTCATCAGGAAGATGGGAGATGTCCACTGGTTTGAGAGTGGATGTTGGTGTTTCAGCTGTTGCTAAGAGAGGAAAGTTGCAATCGCATGTGTGCAAGTGCAGATGTGTGAGTGGAAGTGTGCCTTGAAGGACAGGGTGCTAGAAAGTGTAGATGCCTGGAATTTGGGGGCGGTGCAGGTGCAGGAGTGGGTGAGGGTGCTAGTACTGTTCGAGGGCACACTGAACATGCACAAATTCCCTGAATACCTCAGTGGCCTACAGGCCTGTCATACTCTCCTCCTGGTATTCAGATCTGTCTGGGCTCCAGGAATTGTTTGCCTGGACTCCACTGGTAGACTCACAGAAGGGGCTTCGATGTTCAGAATGCTGTCCCAAGGATAGCTATGTTGCCCACAGTGAGAGTGTGGATAGGAGGGTTCCAATGTCTGGCTGCTAGTGTAGAGGGACCCTGAATCTGGGGCTCTGCACACACTCACTTAAAGTTGCACTCACTTGCTTGCAAGCCTGATGGGAAAGCACTGGGGTTCTTCTTGTTCTCTATTCTCAATTTTGTGCCCACAGTAGCAAATGAGCGTGTAGGAGATCTGTCGGCTCAGTGGTGTCCACTGTTTGGCAGGGCAGGGAGACCTGTACTTGGGGCAGCCACCTCTGCAGTCTCAGTCCTAGAGCAATGAAGCTCTTGCTTGGGCTGGCTGCCACACTGCCTCAGCTGCTGCAGACCTGCGATTCCTGCCTCTGTTGTCTTGTCACTGAGCACGGAGGAGGAGGATAGCGCTTAGGGTAATCACTGTTGCCTCTGTTGAGCAGTGAGGCCTGTGTTTGGGGCAGTGGCCACTGCTCGCCTCTGCTGTGCAGGAAGACCCATGCTTGGGGAGAGAGGAAGTGCAGGGGGTTTGAATATTTGCCACTCTCAGTCCCTGGAGATTTCCATGGGTGGCCTGGATCCAAACGCAGCTCCAGGGTTGTTGCCTCTCTCCCAGGAACCCTCAGTGTCAATGTTCTGGCTTCGGCTGCCCCTCCACTCACCAATTTTGGAGATTTGGGTCCTGTGCCCCTCAGATACAGTGTGTGCTGGTTGCTGCCGTCTTGGACTCTCTATCTGATCTTAATTTAAGTTTGCTAAGTGGTGTATATCTAGACAATGCCCGCCCTTTTTTTTTTTTTTTTTTTGGTTTTCCAATTTTGTAAAGTACAGGTTTTTGAAGTATGACCTAATGATTGTTTTGATTTCCCCCTCTTTTTTATGCTCCCCTTTTTCATTTCTATTTTTGTTAATTTGGATATTCTCTTTCTTTTAGTTAGTTTGAGTAAGGGTTTGTCTATCTTGTTAATTTTCTCAAAGAAACCATTCTGTGTTTCATTGAATCATTGTATTGTCCTCATCCTTTCTATTTTATTGACTTCAGCCCTTAGTTTATTTCCTGCCTTCTCTCCTTATAAGTGTGTTTGCTTCTGTTTGTTCTGGAGTTTTTAGTTGTTCTTTTATGGTGCTAGTATGAAATCTCTCTAATTTCTTTTTCTTCTGACATTGCTTTCATTGTGTTCCATAAGTTAGGGTATGCTGTGCATACACTTTTTTTTCTGTTGGCATATTTGTTTTTTAATGTAATTTATTTATTTTTATATTAATCACAGGTTAGGTACTTTGCATCCCAGGCATAGCCCCCTCCCTCATTCCCTCCCACTCTCCCCATCCCTCCCTCATCTCCTCCCTGCCCCCTCCAAGTCCACGGACAGAGGAGGACCCCCTCTGCTTTCATCCATGAACTGTGCGTACATTCTCACTGAATTCTAGGATGTCTTTTATCTCTGCCTGGACCCAGTAGTAGTATTCCAGTGTGAGTGCTTCGGTTTCTATGAGTCTGGGAGCTTTCCAGTGCAGAGTGCTTCGGTTTCTGGGAGATTTCCACTGTTTCTATTGTTGAAACCCATTTTTACTCTGCTCTTGTCTCATAGTGCATAAGGGTTATTTTAATCTTTTGTATTTGTTGAGACTTACTTTGTGACCTAATAATGGTTCTGTTATTACCATTTTACCCTTCACACTATCTGAATTTTTTTTTGTGTGCCTTAAATCTACCCCTCATGTTTCCTGTCTAGTTTTTATATTTAATTGTATAGATCTTCCAATTTAAACATACATTTATAAAGAATCAAAGCTTGCAACCACATATAAAAGAGAAGCACTATTTGTTTTTCAGGGTCTGGGTTATTTAACTCAAAAGTATTATTTTCAGTTCATCTAGTCTCCTGCAAGTAGCATTTTGCTTCTCAACTGAGTAATATTCCATTGTGTAAATTTTCATTGTTCATTCTTTATTAGTTGAACATCTGTGCTATGTCCACTTACTAGCTGTTTTTAAAGTAATACAATCAATCTATGTATAAAGTGTCATTAAGTTGACACTTGCTGACAATTCAAGACTATACCGAACCCTGTGCTAGTTTTAGTTGTTCTCTGATTTTAGATAACCTTTTTTGTGGTGGTATTTTCCTCTCTTTCTCCAAATGTATCTCTCATTATAATATAATGGACAGATATACTAAACCCCAGATATACTTTTTTGAAAGTGTAGGTATATTGCAGTGTCAATTGTATATGAATTAATATGAATAAATACTGTGTGTATCTCTGGTAACAGACATATTACTCTTCCAGCTGATTTCAAGCAGAAATCTCATGTTAATATATGGAAGCATCTTGCTGTGCCTCATCCACCATACAAGCTAAAGCACAGCATACATAGATCTTCAAACTTTAGCCTACTGTTCATTCCCAGGTCAGAACTCCATATGATGTTTTTCTTATATAATGTCTTCCTTCCACTGGCACTTTTCCTTACTTACTAAGAAGAGATTTATGTGAAGTTTGAAAAGTTTGAGAAGTGTTTAAATTGCTTGGAATTTGAAAGTTGTAGATCCAATCCACTGAAGTTTATTGGACAATTTCAGGGGCAGCATTTAGCTGAGACTCCTAGTAGCATGGGTCATGTAGACTGAAGTGGCCACCCCTAGTCAGACAGGACTTCTAGTGGAAGGAGGGGAACACAAACATAAATATAGAAGAGATACTGAAGGAATACCCAACCAGTGCCTGGCCCATGCTGAGATCCACTACACGGGAGAGAGCCAATCCCTGACACTATTAACAATACTGTTATGCTTGCAGACTGGAGCCTAACATAACTGTTCTCTGAGAGGCTCCATCCAGGAGGAGATTGAAACAAATGCTGAAACTCACAGCCAAACATTAGGTGGAAAGTGAAGAGCCTTGTGGAAGAGTGGAGGAAAGGATCGAAGTACCCTGAGGGGACAAGAACATCACAAGAATATCAACAGAGTCAAACAACCTGGGCCCAGGGGGGTGGCTTACAAAGATTGAAGCACGAACCAAAGACCATACATCAACTGGACATAGGTCCCCCTCGACATAAGTAGCCAATGGGTAGCTTAGTCTTCATGTCGGTTAACTAGTAAGGGGACTAGGGGCTTTGCTGTCTGCTTTTTCAATCATGACCCCTTAGCAAGGCTACTTTGCCTGGTCACAGAATAGGATTCTTTTACTCCTGCTGTGACTTGATGTTCTGGGGTGGTTTGGAGGGTAGAGGATGGAAAAAAAGGGGAAAGAGAGTGGGAAAGTGGTGTTGAGAGGAGAGAAGGGAGGAGGCTACAATCTGGATATAAAGTGAATAAATAAAATAAAAATTAGGAAAGAAAACAAATAAAGAAACAGTAAAATAAAGACCAAGCACTGGCTTTGCTCATGCAAATGGCCAGTGGCTACTCCAAAAAATCCTTTCCACATTCTCCCCAGAGCTACACCATGCTGTGGAGTCACATGTGGATGAAGATGAAAGTGTGCTAACAGGAATAGGAGGAAGAATAATGGCAGCTTCCTGGAGCAAATGCTCTTCAGAAACCACTAAGCTCTCCATAGGAAGGACCAGAAAGTGTTTTTGTTCCTGTTGGCTGCCTGCAATTCCATCTCACATATTACTAGGCTGGAAAAAAAAACAACTTTGTTCTGGAAAAAATGTGAAGTTATGTTCATGTTTGGTGAATGTAATATGAAAATGTAACCATTTAATGTGAAACAATGTGGGCTGTGTAACCTTGCAGCAAATGGTTTTATATACTGCTATGAGACAACCTTGGCTACCAACTTGATTTGATGAGATGTTTCTATGAGATGAGTAAAGCAGGCCCTGCCCAGAAAGGAGTTTTCAGAGGACTAACCGAAGGCAGAGACATCACTTTGAATTTGGTATCAGCAACCTCAGGCTGGAGACTCAGATGAAAAGAAAGGGAGAAACTCTGCTAGTGGGTCCACTTTATTTACCTCTTGACTGCCATGGTGCGAACTACTGTGAACCGCCATGTCCTCTTTCGGCATGATGGACGAAAATCAGGACTGGCTGCATTGTCTTCCTCTGCGGCCTGGCAAGGCTCCATCCTCCAGGAGGAGGTGATCAGAGAGCCAGCCACTGAGTTCATGCCTGAGGCAGCCCCTGCTCGTCTTAGTAGTTAACCCACTTGGAAACCAAGTCTATGGGCTACATCTAAGCAGGAGTTATAGGTCCTCTCCATGCACGGTTCTTGACTGGGGTATTAGTCTCTGTAGAGCCCCCAGGGCCCAGTTTTGTTTTGTTTTTTCACTCAGTTGGTTTCCTTTACTGCAAACACTTATTCTGTTTGTGAAACTACAATATATATTAAGAAATGTGATCACATTCTCTATATATTCATTACAGCAAAATTTTATTGTGTTATTTATAAATTCTTTGCATAAAATTTCTTTGTTTGTTTTTTGTTTTTCTTTTTTTCCCATTGGTCAACAGCTGCATTTATTTGAAGACATGATAAGGGTTTTAAGTAACTGTAGTGATTTTTATTACACAGCAATAATCACTGTGTGTTTAGTGGGCCCATTAATACTTTCTTATATTTTAGCTAAATGTGATAAATCGTTACTTAAGAGATACAAAGTGAATAAACTGTAATCAATAAACAAAATAAAAATTAAAAATGTTATTTAAGAAACACTACATTTCTTATAAAAGTTAAATTTCTATCACTCTAACATGAATAATATCAGGAATAATTCAGTATGAGTATACAAATATTTGAAATTAAAAATTAATTTTTACATGTGAAAAAATTACCTAGCAGCATTGTCTTTGCAAAGAGTTTGTTTATTTTTTGTTTATTATTTATTTTATGTTTGTGCATGAGTTCCTACATATGTATCATCTGAGTGTCTAGTTCACATATATGCCAGTGGGAGTCATCAGGTCCCTGGAACTGAAATTTCAGGAGATTTTAAACCACCATTTGTCTTCACGGAACCAAACCCAAATCTTCTGCAAGAGCTGCAAGTGCTCTTAACTCCCAAGGCATGACTTCAGTTTTGCTTTTTCTTTGTATGTTGTCTTCTGTCCTACTTTATTGGCTATGCAGAGACTCTATCACATAGCTCCCTGTGTAGATACATGGAAGTTGGAAGATGCAACCTCTTAATGCAAAGAACTGGCTTATTGTGCTATGAGCCTTAAGCAGGGGGAAAAAGAGACTGGCAAGAGTCAGGTACATGAGTTCCTCTCCTTTCCTTCCTCTTCCCCATGAGCTTCTTTGAAACTTACTTCTCTATAAACTAATAGATGATTTCAGAGTGGCAAGTAATAGAAGAACTCCATGACCTGGTGGTGTTTTTATGGTATTCCTAAGAGTGGGAGTGGGGGAATCTCTGACTCATTTTCCTGCTTTTAGACCCCTTTACTCCTACTGGGTTGCCTCACCGAATATTGATATGAGGCTACATGTCTAGTTTTATTGTAATGTGTCATGTCATGTTAGGTTGATATCTCTGGGAAGCTTGATCTTTTCTGAAGGGAAATTGAGGAGTGGGTGTAGGTGTACTTTAAGACTCAAGATCAAGCCTCTGACAGAGGGCGAGAAGTAACGATAGATCTGGGGGAGGTTGTTGAGACTCGGGGAGAACAAGAGCTCCACAAAGACCAAACTGAGCAGGGCACAGGGGTCTTGTATGAGACGGTTTCTACAATCAAGGACCATG